>JAQPZY010001631.1:1242500-1280000 GCA_029931535.1 Margaritifera margaritifera
AACCTGAGCTAAACAAAGTAGTTGTCTCAAATGTTCTAACCACTCATACTCCTTTGCTAGCGCATTGGCTAGACTAGGTACTTCTGGCTTCGCATGTTCTATTGTATGAGTCACAATGGGATCAGGTTTAGGCAGAACTGATGAAGGCACATTAGAGTATGAAGCAGGCAGTGCATCAATCTTTTCATCTTCTGCACACTTCCATCAATCTGCGGGACATCACGTGCTGTTCCGTGAGCTTCCACTGCTAGGTGCTTGTTACGGATTTATGTATCATATAGTTTTTAAATAATGGTATAGTTTTATGATCTCTGCATAATAGTCTAACCGCTGTCGTGTTGCAGAAAGTACATATACGGTACATGTGACCCAGTACATTGGTCTTGGGAAAATCAATATTGTCGGTTAAGCATGAGTCATGTCACGTGACCTATCGCGTGAGAATTTGTACTTTTGAACTTCTGACCTAGATTTCGCAATCCCAGAGGAGTGATTCATTTTGCTGACCAGAAATTAGAGTTTAAGATCACAATTCTGATGTGTTTGTTTGAGACGTAGAATAATTGGGTTTTTATTTGATTTACGCAGTCAGAAGCTATATAATAAGATGTATTGGAGCGTTCGTCATTCTTTCATAGTACGTTCAGCCTGATAGGTACTAAACGAGATTGGTTCATTTTGTGTGGATATTCTGCTTCAGAGATATATTATTATACAGTACATTTTGGATTCAGTACTGCTACTTAAACTTTAAGAATTATACAGCTCCGTTGGAATTTTCGGAAACATTTCTAGAACTTGTGGGATATTCCATATTAACAAGGATTACTTGGAATTAATAACACTTTGATATAACTGATTCTTGTTGGCACTCCAGCACATTGGAGGTTTCATTCTGAATAATCTTTATTCGGAATAATTTGGATTAACTTCCGGATCAGTGAACTTTAGAACAATTTAGGACTTTTAAGGATATTCTATACTGTAAGTTATTTTTAATTCTTTCACTTTGATTGTTTGTTGAAATATTTTAATATTTTAGGAAATTAAATATTTGTCTTTAAATCTTGAAAGCTTGTTTGAGTCTTTTCTTTTGTTACATTACCCCTAGTCGTAACAGTGCTGCATCAAAGAAATCCTGGTACCATTTAATAAATCTGTTGCTGTAGTGGAGCTAGGATTATGGTCGATATTATCGACAGCAACTGTTGTGAAGAGATGTTTGGAAAGCTTCAGGGGCACATCACCCTTTCTTCTTCATACATGGCACACACTTGGCTATGTCTGTAGAAATGGCAAGCACACGATAGTAACAAACGCACACCCTTATGTTGTTGAGAATGTCAACTAGCGCCTAGCTTTCTTGTTTCTCCATGGATCATTAAAGCGAGATAGATCGGTACTGATCTTTCTGTGTCTTTGTTGTGTCGATGGCTTGCTGTAGAGGCAGCTTGACTGGTTCGAGATTTCATTCTATTGAACACCAGGAGTTGAGAGATGCAAGAGATTGGGGCTGCTAATGACAGTCTGCAGGAAAATTTCCACTGGATGTCTGTTTCAGTTTGAAGACATATCGACGGATGATATTGGCTGCTTTTGCTAGTATTAAAGCCTCTAAATTAAAATCTAGAGCACAGATCTGTCTTGGTCAAATGATAGTGGGACTTATCAGCCTACTGTGTGTTGAACTCTAAGATCCTTAAGCGCTGCCAATATTCTTTTTTTTTTTTTTTTTTTTTTAGTCTTGTGGTATACATCTAGACTGCTTTGACACCAAGTTCCTGCTCCATGCTCTTTATATTAGCCATACTAAACACTGGTTTTGCTTCTATTGAATCCCGCAATCATTCTATGTGTGATATCAACTCAGCAAGGGTTATACTATGTAAAGAACCTTCACTTGTACTATGTGCTGTTTTTCCTACCGAATTGTTGTGCACGTTTATATAGCATCAATAGCCACCATATCCCCATCCTGCTAATTGTGCCATTAATTATGTATCATGGAGATCTGTTGACCACTTTCGTACTTTTAAACCAAGCTCAAATGTAGATGCCCTGCTATGGCCAGCAGAACTAGCAACATTTTCACATAAGATACACACATCAATGTGCTCTTATTTATGCTTGTATTCAGAACTGGTGTCCTTTACAGCTTCAGACTGCTAATTTTGTTTGTACATGGTTTTTGCCATGCTGCATTGTTGTCACTTAATGTGGCTTCTATTCCAGAGCCTGCGTCTGTTGTGTGTTGATATTTACAGGCATTGCATTAAGCTCGTGGAACTAGAAAAGATTTTCAGCAGCATGTTTATAACCAGCACCAACATCTTTCCTCTTGGAGTTTGAAGGACATTGCAATGGCTCTTGAGTTTCAGTCTGGCAAAGGAAGCACAGTTTCCAGTCAATAAGATTCTCTGTCTGTCTCGAGGAACTTAGCTCAGCAAGCCTATATTGTGACATGTCTAAAACTAAATTCTGCCACTAAATCGACATCTAGGTACCATCACTACTTCAATTTCTAGGCCTGGATGGTCTGTAAAAATGTAACAAACAAAAACAAAGACATGGGTTAATTTGTATCATACATTTATAACGCTTGTTTCACGTAAGATATATGCTTAGAACAAGCACAACACTTTAAGACAGAAGTATACATTCATCACTCTCGTGGACACCAGGGACCATTGCTTACTGGGTTCCATATATATAAAAATGTATAGTATGGGTCGACGTATAAGTATTCCAAGTTTCATGCTTTTAACCGCCCACTACAAGGCGCATTACCAGCAAATAAATCTATTCAGATCATACAATCATAGGTTGCTTAACATCAAAACGAATACATTAGTATTGTCTGTAATATCACGACAATCATTATTTGGTTAACAACATAAATACATTACTTTATGGACACGTAAGTTCTCTCTAGTCATACACCTTAGCTATTCTGTTAAGAGTAATCAACCATCTTTACTGCTGTAGCTATTCTGTTAAGAGTAATCAACCATCTTTACTGCTGTAGCTATTCTGTTAAGAGTAATCAACCATCTTTACTGCTGTAGCTATTCTGTTAAGAGTAATCAACCATCTTTACTGCTGTAGTTATTCTGTTTAAGAGTAACAAAATGATACTGCTGCCACGTTTGAATTTACATCTTGGCAGAACTGCTTCTTCCGTGGTTTTCAATCCAAATGTTTAAACACTGTTCTCTTCTAGATAATAGGCAGGTATTTATTTTACTCTATGAAGATTAAATTCATATCATTTTAAGTTTAATGTGAAGGCAAAACGTTGTTTTTTTTTATCTCTAATCCAATGGGAAAATCACTTTTCTTGTTTGGAACCAAATCTTGAATTTGTAATCGACCAGAGATTTTCCTTGATTGGCCCAGACAATTATCATTCCTTCCCCAGTTTCAATGGAGTCTTTAATACTAACATCAAGAGAAGAAGCTACGTCAAGCGCTTGAACGTTCAACACTTCGAAAGAGCATAAGAGGAAGCAGAGACCAGACTAAAATACTACATGTCAAAATAACGGTACCTTCTGTGGAGCTTACACCAGATCCTATCTCATATGTTGTTCGCTCTTATGCACTACCCAGCCGGTGTACAACACACTTATCGTCCCTGGGATTCACAAGTTTAGGTACTCAGCTCCACTTAAGTTTATGATTTATGTTAACCCATCCAGTGTGATAGCAGCCTATACAGACTTAGATGAATTCTGGTTATAAATAGCTGTACAACGTGCAGCTAATGGAAAATTAACATTGTGGAAGTTCTTTTATGTCAAATTCAAAAGACATCATCTTAGCATTGGTCATACTGAAGTCCCTAAAGCTGCTGCAGAAGCAGTGGTGTTCACGTGTATTTTGTATCAATGAACCTTTTGTTTTCTCCAAACTATAAGATGGAGTATATTCAATAGCTAGCAAACTAAAAATAAATTATTTCCTCCCTTAAAGAATAAAAAAAAATTTGTCAGGAAATCTATGTGCCCTTTGTGTGGTGGCAACACTCTGTTGCTCATTCAATTATTCTAGACCCCCGTGACTATTATTGACTATTATTGACAATTATTAAATGGGGAAATTGGGGAAATTTTTAACTGTAACCGGGGCATAGATTGGGGGGGGGGGATGGAGGTTGGTAACTGACATAAAAACTGTTCTCTGTGGCAAAGTAGAGGCGGCACTAAAGAACATTGCCCACGAACGCCTCGAACCCTCGCGCCGTCACTGACTATATCGCATGGCTAAACGGATTTTGTTATAGAATATAAGGTCTGACTTGTTTAGCGTTTTACCTGTATTTATTAAAGCTGTGTTGATGATATTGATTTTAAATGCCATTTAATAAAACCTATAAAACAGGAAAACGTACACGTCAGAAAACAGTAGATTCAAGATTCTCTTCAGAATACAGTCATAGTAAACTTCCACTTTCCAGCTTGAAATTTGATAATTCATTTACAACTACCAGTTAAAGAATGTATACACATTTATGCAGGTGTGAAGTAGTGCAAAGACTTCTTGTGGTCGAATTGACCTGGGCCTTTCAACTCTTTGGTACCTCACAGGCAACCTACTCGCAGATTTAAGTGAATATAAAGACAGTGGGACTCACGAAATTATTTGAAGACTGTTTCCTCCATCACGCTGAAAGAATGTTTTTGGGTCAGGTAATAGTGAATTTGACATAATAATAATAATTATAATAATAATAATAATAATAATAACAAATCCTTTATTTATCCACGGTGACATAATTAGCTAGCAGCTTGTTTACATTGTGGCCTGCAAGTATAACAGATATACATGTAATTAGTAAAGATCTACAGGATTAACATCTACTGCATAAAAGAACTGAAATATAACAGAAGTTAATACAAATTATGCAAGGTTATCATACTGTTCTAACATAGATATATCACGGCTACCACGTGCAAATTTGATGCGATCATAAAATAACGATTGCTCATTAAAGTATATGTAGAAATATAATTTCTTAAAAACTGAAACAGTACATGCATATTTAATATCATGCCAGAAAAAGTTCCATAAAACTGTACCGGCGTAAGTCAAAATATACTACCGTATATACTCGCGTATATTTCAATACTAACTGCAAGCTGCATAGACCCAGATATGCCGTGGCATAATGTGCCGGCAGATCTGGGTATGTGCATTTTGTAAGGACTAATCAGTAGAACAAACAACATAGACCCTGATCTACCGTCGCATAATGCCCCGGCAGATCAGGGTTTATGTTGTTTGCATCCGGACTTGGTTTATACGCGAGTATAGACGCTAAAACATTAGGATACTCGGCTGCCAAATTGTTTGAGACCTTTAAATTAAAAACAGGTTTTCTAAAAATAAAATTATTCTTCAATGGCATCCATCTAAAAGTTTTGACATGTAAATGTTAAAGTATCTACAATCACCATGCCTGCTCTTTTCTGTAAACCGTATGACCTCCGCATGTAAGAAAAATTACTGAGTTATCCCCAACCAGTACAGCAATAAATAAAACGTGGAAAAACAACTGTATTGTGTATACTTTTAAGATGATCTGACATAAAACCTCTAACCCTTTTTATAATTCCTATTTTCTTACTACTTTTATAAAGAGTGTTTCAAAGTGGTTGGACCAGGATACAGTATTATCAATAAGGACACCTAAAAGTCTGACACACTTAACAGTTTTAATTTTGTACCATTTATTTCTAAGTACAATTCTCTACATTTGGGTTGCCTTTGTGCTGAGCAGACAAGCATTAACCGAGTTTTATGTAACTCTATTTGAATGCACACTGTAAATCTTCATTTAGTTTGCTCTCAACAATGTAACTCTATTTGAATGCACATTGTAAATCTTCGTTTATTTTGCTCTCAACAATGCTAATATATTTATCACTAACGTATTGTGATGTATTATCTGCATACATTGACACTATAGAAGGTTTCAAACACTTTGGAAAATTTGTATCTAGAAATTTGTGTAGCAAAACATGCAACGAGGGTTTTGTATGCTGGTAATTTGTGTAGCAAAACAATCAACAAGGGTTTTGTATGCTGGTAATTTGTGTAGCAAAACAAGCAACGAGGGTTTTGTATGCTGGTAATTTGTGTAGTAAAACAAGCAACGAGGGTTTTGCATGCTGGTAATTTGTGTAGTAAAACGTTATGATTAACAGCATCGAAAGCTTTCCGTAGGTTTTAGAAGAAAATTCCATTTTTTTCTCGTCATCAATATTCTATAACCAGTGATCAATATAACTATTGCCATTTTGATTTCAGAATCTACAGGCTTCCTTCTTTCATTAAAACCTACCTACTTCTAAACTTGTGTAAAGGTATTGGGAGTGAAACCTAGATTATTGAAACTAGATGACACACAAAACCATAGCATCATACATCCAGCCATAGACAGATTTATAAAACTCGAGGTAGATGTTATTTGCTTTTTGCGGCATATTTTTAGGTTATTTGCTGATAAATTTATATTTTAAATGGTTTAATTTGTTAACGCCAGCATACATTCCACTGAAATATAGTTCATATCATTCCGAGTTTAGTTTCATCTTTGATTTTGATATGTGTCCTTCATCATGATGAGAAAAATAGCAACAGTTTTATTTGAATTTCTCATAATCTTAGCTTCAAATTAAGATTAGTTGCCAATTTTCCTCACTAAAATTACAATGGAAGGTAAATACATAACAACTGAACCGATAGTAAACAAAAGTACATGCGGTGTTTTCAGATTGTTGTGTGTACTCTGTCTATCTTACATCTCTTTGTGCATTTCTATCACGAGGCTATCATCGCGTGCCTGTGCATTTCTATCACGAGGCTATCATCACGTGCCTGTTAAGTACTCGTCACATGTTCGCGCAATGATGCATTCCAGATTTGGTTTCTGGCTTGAATATCAACCGCTCAGAAACCTGCGTCTAGGTCGTCTACCTATAGTTATTTCATGCCTGGTGATTCAGTGTTGAATTATACTATCCAATATTTTCTTGCATATAAATGGCATCATGTGAGCATAATAAATATTAACGAATACGTTTAGAAATCACTCGACCATATGTTTATCAAGTACCTTCAAATTCCTCTTCCAAAACTTTGATTAATAGATATGTCATCAAAACATCAGACTTTTGTGTACTGCTCCAAAAATAATAGTTATTTACTACAGTTGTGTCTACAGCAATAGCACCATATATAAGTCTCTCTTCTCTCTATATATTGCCTTCTTTCATTTTGCTATCCATTGTTTCTCTTCACCCTTTAACATAATTGTTTGTTGCTCTTCTTCTTCTTCCCTTTTCATAGTCTAAAGTTTAGCTGCTTGAAACCTTTATATAGACAACAGCACATATGTCAAAAAAAGAAATTGTAAAGTACTCCGTTTGTTGGATGGCTCCCCGACCGATGGCTACCTATGTACTGGGAAGAAAAAAAAAAAAAAAATATATATATATATATATATATATATATATATATATATATATATATATATATATATATATATATATATATATATATATATAATGACATCCCCCGAAAAAGAAATTATTGAAGATATACACACGCAAAACCTTTCATTTGAAATGAGCTCTCATGTTACGGCCTATATTTCTCACCTTTCTACCTGTGTATGATCGTGTTTTCCAGTGTAGAACAATGATGGGAAATATATATTTCATGTTCATGACTGTATTTTCTAGTGTAGAACAACGATAGAAAACATATATTTCATGTGCATGACTGTATTTTCTAGCGCAGAACAACGATTCGAAATACCTTTATCGTCAGGTGACTGCTGTCTTTCATCCTAAGACCTTCTACTGCGATCATAGTTCACACAAATGGTCAAAATCCCTTTGATTCCATCATCACTTGAGCATTCTTGCACAATAATCAAGGTCAACATTAATTGCAACACATTTACATCCTAAAACGTGCAGCGTCCAGCAAATGGGACCTTTTGCACTGACTAGCATATCTATAGGTACCGATTCTGTAGTCCAGTTTAGAGTCGAAAAAAGCCATTGTCCCACAAAAAGGACGTTTTGCACTGATCGATCTATCTATAGGTACAAGATTCTGTAGTCCGGTTTAGAGTCGAAAAAAGCCATTGTCCCACAAAAAGGACGTTTTGCACTGATCGATCTATCTATAGGTACAAGATTCTGTAGTCCGGTTTAGAGTCGAAAAAAGTCATTGTCCCACAAAAAAGACGTTTTGCACTGATCGATCTATCTATAGGTACAAGATTCTGTAGTCCGGTTTAGAGTCGAAAAAAGCCATTGTCCCACAAAAAGGACGTTTTGCACTGATCGATCTATCTATAGGTACAAGATTCTGTAGTCCGGTTTAGAGTCGAAAAAAGCCATTGTCCCACAAAAAGGACGTTTTGCACTGATCGATCTATCTATAGGTACAAGATTCTGTAGTCCGGTTTAGAGTCGAAAAAAGCCATTGTCCCACAAAAAGGACGTTTTGCACTGATCGATCTATCTATAGGTACAAGATTCTGTAGTCCGGTTTAGAGTCGAAAAAAGCCATTGTCCCACAAATAGGACGTTTTGCACTGATCGATCTATCTATAGGTACAAGATTCTGTAGTCCGGTTTAGAGTCGAAAAAAGCCATTGTCCCACAAAAAGGACGTTTTGCACTGATCGATCTATCTATAGGTACAAGATTCTGTAGTCCGGTTTAGAGTCGAAAAAAGCCATTGTCCCACAAAAAGGACGTTTTGCACTGATCGATCTATCTATAGGTACAAGATTCTGTAGTCCGGTTTAGAGTCGAAAAAAGCCATTGTCCCACAAAAAGGACGTTTTGCACTGATCGATCTATCTATAGGTACAAGATTCTGTAGTCCAGTTTAGAGTCGAAAAAAGCCATTGTCCCACAAAAAGGACGTTTTGCACTGATCGATCTATCTATAGGTACAAGATTCTGTAGTCCGGTTTAGAGTCGAAAAAAGCCATTGTCCCACAAAAAGGACGTTTTGCACTGATCGATCTATCTATAGGTACAAGATTCTGTAGTCCGGTTTAGAGTCGAAAAAAGCCATTGTCAAACAAAAAAGGACGTTTTGCACTGATCGATCTATCTATAGGTACAAGATTCTGTAGTCCGGTTTTAGAGTCGAAAAAAAGCCATTGTCCCACAAAAAGGACGTTTTGCACTGATCGATCTATCTATAGGTACAAGATTCTGTAGTCCGGTTTAGAGTCGAAAAAAGCCATTGTCCCACAAAAAGGACGTTTTGCACTGATCGATCTATCTATAGGTACAAGATTCTGTAGTCCGGTTTAGAGTCGAAAAAAGCCATTGTCCCACAAAAAGGACGTTTTGCACTGATCGATCTATCTATAGGTACAAGATTCTGTAGTCCGGTTTAGAGTCGAAAAAAGCCATTGTCCCACAAAAAGGACGTTTTGCACTGATCGATCTATCTATAGGTACAAGATTCTGTAGTCCGGTTTAGAGTCGAAAAAAGCCATTGTCCCACAAAAAGGACGTTTTGCACTGATCGATCTATCTATAGGTACAAGATTCTGTAGTCCGGTTTAGAGTCGAAAAAAGCCATTGTCCCACAAAAAGGACGTTTTGCACTGATCGATCTATCTATAGGTACAAGATTCTGTAGTCCGGTTTAGAGTCGAAAAAAGCCATTGTCCCACAAAAAGGACGTTTTGCACTGATCGATCTATCTATAGGTACAAGATTCTGTAGTCCGGTTTAGAGTCGAAAAAAGCCATTGTCCCACAAAAAGGACATTTTGCACTGATCGATCCATCTATAGGTACAAGATTCTGTAGTCCGGTTTAGAGTCGAAAAAAGCCATTGTCCCACAAAAAGGACGTTTTGCACTGATCGATCTATCTATAGGTACAAGATTCTGTAGTCCGGTTTAGAGTCGAAAAAAGCCATTGTCCCACAAAAAGGACGTTTTGCACTGATCGATCTATCTATAGGTACAAGATTCTGTAGTCCGGTTTAGAGTCGAAAAAAGCCATTGTCCCACAAAAAGGACGTTTTGCACTGATCGATCTATCTATAGGTACAAGATTCTGTAGTCCGGTTTAGAGTCGAAAAAAGCCATTGTCCCACAAAAAGGACGTTTTGCACTGATCGATCTATCTATAGGTACAAGATTCTTTAGTCCGGTTTAGAGTCGAAAAAAGCCATTGTCCCACAAAAAAGACGTTTTCCACTGATCGATCTATCTATAGGTACAAGATTCTGTAGTCCGGTTTAGAGTCGAAAAAAGCCATTGTCCCACAAAAAGGACGTTTTGCACTGATCGATCTATCTATAGGTACAAGATTCTGTAGTCCGGTTTAGAGTCGAAAAAAGCCATTGTCCTACAAAAAGGACGTTTTGCACTGATCGATCTATCTATAGGTACAAGATTCTGTAGTCCGGTTTAGAGTCGAAAAAAGCCATTGTCCCACAAAAAGGACGTTTTGCACTGATCGATCTATCTATAGGTACAAGATTCTTTAGTCCGGTTTAGAGTCGAAAAAAGCTATTGTCCCACAAAAAGGACGTTTTGCACTGATCGATCTATCTATAGGTACAAGATTCTGTAGTCCGGTTTAGAGTCGAAAAAAGCCATTGTCCCACAAAAAGGACGTTTTGCACTGATCGATCTATCTATAGGTACAAGATTCTGTAGTCCGGTTTAGAGTCGAAAAAAGCCATTGTCCGACAAAAAGGACGTTTTGCACTGATCGATCTATCTATAGGTACAAGATTCTGTAGTCCGGTTTAGAGTCGAAAAAAGCCATTGTCCCACAAAAAGGACGTTTTGCACTGATCGATCTATCTATAGGTACAAGATTCTGTAGTCCGGTTTAGAGTCGAAAAAAGCCATTGTCCCACAAAAAGGACGTTTTGCACTGATCGATCTATCTATAGGTACAAGATTCTGTAGTCCGGTTTAGAGTCGAAAAAAGCCATTGTCCCACAAAAAGGACGTTTTACACTGATCGATCTATCTATAGGTACAAGATTCTGTAGTCCAGTTTAGAGTCGAGAAAAGCCATTGTCCGACAAAAAGGACGTTTTGCACTGATCGATCTATCTATAGGTACAAGATTCTGTAGTCCAGTTTAGAGTCGAAAAAAGCCATTGTCCCACAAAAAGGACGTTTTGCACTGATCGATCTATCTATAGGTACAAGATTCTGTAGTCCAGTTTAGAGTCGAAAAAAGCCATTGTCCCACAAAAAGGACGTTTTGCACTGATCGATCCATCTATAGGTACAAGATTCTGTAGTCCGGTTTAGAGTCGAAAAAAGCCATTGTCCCACAAAAAGGACGTTTTGCACTGATCGATCTATCTATAGGTACAAGATTCTGTAGTCCGGTTTAGAGTCGAAAAAAGCCATTGTCCCACAAAAAGGACGTTTTGCACTGATCGATCTATCTATAGGTACAAGATTCTGTAGTCCGGTTTAGAGTCGAAAAAAGTCATTGTCCCACAAAAAAGACGTTTTGCACTGATCGATCTATCTATAGGTACAAGATTCTGTAGTCCGGTTTAGAGTCGAAAAAAGCCATTGTCCCACAAAAAGGACGTTTTGCACTGATCGATCTATCTATAGGTACAAGATTCTGTAGTCCGGTTTAGAGTCGAAAAAAGCCATTGTCCCACAAAAAGGACGTTTTGCACTGATCGATCTATCTATAGGTACAAGATTCTGTAGTCCGGTTTAGAGTCGAAAAAAGCCATTGTCCCACAAAAAGGACGTTTTGCACTGATCGATCTATCTATAGGTACAAGATTATTTAGTCCGGTTTAGAGTCGAAAAAAGAGATTGTCAAACAAAAAGGACGTTTTGCACTGATCGATCTATCTATAGGTACAAGATTCTGTAGTCCAGTTTAGAGTCGAAAAAAGCCATTGTCCCACAAAAAGGACATTTTGCACTGATCGATCTATCTATAGGTACAAGATTCTGTAGTCCAGTTTAGAGTCG
Source organism: Margaritifera margaritifera (assembly GCA_029931535.1). Lineage (NCBI taxonomy): Eukaryota > Metazoa > Mollusca > Bivalvia > Unionida > Margaritiferidae > Margaritifera > Margaritifera margaritifera. The sequence continues at coordinate 1,254,519 of JAQPZY010001631.1, forward strand.
AAAAAAGCCATTGTCCCACAAAAAGGACGTTTTGCACTGATCGATCTATCTATAGGTACAAGATTCTGTAGTCCGGTTTAGAGTCGAAAAAAGCCATTGTCCCACAAAAAGGACGTTTTGCACTGATCGATCTATCTATAGGTACAAGATTCTGTAGTCCGGTTTAGAGTCGAAAAAAGCCATTGTCCCACAAAAAGGACGTTTTGCACTGATCGATCTATCTATAGGTACAAGATTCTGTAGTCCGGTTTAGAGTCGAAAAAAGCTATTGTCCCACAAAAAGGACGTTTTGCACTGATCGATCTATCTATAGGTACCGATTCTGTAGTCCGGTTTAGAGTCGAAAAAAGCCATTGTCCCACAAAAAGGACGTTTTGCACTGATCGATCTATCTATAGGTACCGATTCTGTAGTCCGGTTTAGAGTCGAAAAAAGCCATTGTTCCACAAAAAGGACGTTTTGCACTGATCGATCTATCTATAGGTACAAGATTCTGTAGTCCGGTTTAGAGTCGAAAAAAGCCATTGTCCCACAAAAAGGACGTTTTGCACTGATCGATCTATCTATAGGTACAAGATTCTGTAGTTCGGTTTAGAGTCGAAAAAAGCCATTGTCCCACAAAAAGGATGTTTTGCACTGATCGATCTATCTATAGGTACAAGATTCTGTAGTCCGGTTTAGAGTCGAAAAAAGCCATTGTCCCACAAAAAGGACGTTTTGCACTGATCGATCTATCTATAGGTACAAGATTCTGTAGTCCGGTTTAGAGTCGAAAAAAGCCATTGTCCCACAAAAAGGACGTTTTGCACTGATCGATCTATCTATAGGTACAAGATTCTGTAGTCCGGTTTAGAGTTGGATAAAGCCATTGTTCCCATTTTTTTTTAAATTTCAATTTATCTTCTCGTCATCATTTATATAATGAAAATCAATCTTAGAGAGTCAAAGTTGTATCTAGGGCTATATCATTATTTTCGTCTGTCTCGTTTAATCTTACGTTATAAATGGACGTTATTTGTTGACCTGTTCACATTTATATCATAGCCTCGACTGTCTCTAACAATGTTTCTTCGAATGCTAATACGTGTTTAAACGTCATTTAAAGTTTACACAGAATATTTCGGTGTAAACCTAACTTTTTACGCTCTATCTTAAGGTAAGGAAATTTTCAATGGGTGTTTTACTGTTTTAAAGTTGCATCAGTATTCACAATGGAAGTGTATATTCGTACGGCGGCAGTGTAGTCAATTATATATAGGCTATTCGCATGGCTGCTGTGCACCCACTGTAGCAGGGACTATCCGCACGGCGACCGGTGTCTGTCTGACAGTGTGGATTATAATAATTATGAAATTGTATGCCAAAAATTGGAGACCATTATTGTTGGACTTCATGTCTGTCGGCAGATGGTCTGCGCCAGTTGCTGCAGTGTTTTAACGAGCACAGTAAAGAAAGGTAATATCATAGATAAGGAATAGTTTATAAGGTAACTGGTTCATTTAGAAGTATAATTTACAGCATACAACGGTACACTTGGACTTCAAATCAGTCATTTCTTGCAAAGCATTGTTGGTAATTGTCTGCAAGGTATGATTGATACGACTGGTTCTAGATTTTTTCATTTAACAATTTGTATTGCTGCAGGGGGTGAAAGAGTGTTACATTGCACCAGTTTTAATTACAATGACCGGAAATCAATTGCGAAAATAAGTATATTTTACGGAAGGAAAGACTAAACGTATGATTTTCTGACAACTTTAGTTCTTAAATGAAACAATTTAACATTTACTATTATTCTTATGATAAAAATACGTGACTGCTGTGTGTGGATTAGGCTAGAGGGTCAACGCCAATTGTCACACGAAACCAGTTACCTCGCGATCGTTGTTGATAGATGGAAACATTAGCACGGAAACAAGGTATATTTTGAATTTGCATCTAACAAAACTACTGCGTAGAATTAAGAACAATTCACTATCGTACGGTAACTGGTTCCGTGCAGCAACTGGGCAGACCCTCTAGTTATTTACGTTATGACCGTACGAATAGCTTTACGTAAATTATATATACGGTGACCGCACGAATAGTTTTACGTAATTTATATATATACGGTGACCGTACGAATAATTTTACGTAAATTATATATACGGTGACCGTACGAATAGTTTTACGTAAATTATATATATACGGTGACCGTACGAATAGCTTTACGTAAATTATATATACGGTGACCGTACGAATAGTTTTAGGTAAATTATATATACGGTGACCGTGCGAATAGCCTTCCGCAGATCATATACACGGCAGCCGTGCGAATAGCCTTTTAAAATGATATACACGGCGGCCGTGAGACTAGCCTTGGTCATTCACAATACACGATTTGGACTTGTACAGTAATTTTTCGTTCAGGAACGTGATAGGGAACATTCTACCCTCATGAGCAGAATTCTGCGACAGATATTCGGCAAAACCTCGTGTATGCGCACAATTCTGACACTCGGGTGGAATTTTGCTATCCTACACCGATGAGTATGATTTTTTTTTTATTCCTTTCATTCCAATTTGCATCTTGATAAAAACCACGTTATGTATAGATTATTAACTGAGTATTGAAAAATATTGGGCCCGAAGTCATGTGGCAAAGGATGAACGAGTTTGCGAGGGCATTCTACACCACATGGACGAGGGCCAATATTTTGTAATACTCAGTCAATAACCTTTTTATTATATACTTAAAATTAGCACATTAATCATTCTGTTATGTTATATGAATAATACATTTGAAACAAAAATTATTTCAACTATTTATTGAACATTTTACATGTCGTTCATTTTATGAATCAAACCTGAACACCGCGCAGAAATACACGCTACTTCACTGCTATTAAAGCGCGCGCGTACACAGGGTGATTCTCATTCAACACTGAACGTAACTAAATTTGTTAAAGAGGATAAAATGTCATGCAGCCAAAGAAACACAACGAAATATTGATATTCGGAAAACATGACGCAATACATAAATGAAAAATGAAGATACCATTATGAAAAGATGAGCCAGAAAAATTCTGTCTAAGGTTATCATTGTGATCATCTCAACGTTGCTGTCATGGTGGCGGGTAAATTTGAAAGTGCAGTGTACGTCGTGATTGTTGTCAGGGTATTGTGGTCCATTGGTCCTTGCTAATACTTCCAAACAAAATGGATATAGATTCATTTTGGAGTCGCTTTAGTTTCATTATATTCCTAGTTCAGGATAAAACAATGCTATTTGGGGTAAAAGTGCACTCTGTACGTGAAAGAGCAGTTGTTGACTGATACATTGTATCAAAGGTCAGTATGAATATCTCTCTCTCTCTCTCTCTCTCTCTCTCTCTCTCTCTCTCTCTCTCTCTATCGTATACTAAGAGCGGTAACTAGCGATCACTAGCTGTCTATTTACAACATTTTTATAAATAATTTATTGTATTTTTTATTTTTTATTTTTCTCCTTGCAATTTAAGTCTTTGGATGTATTTAGATTTTCTTTATTTAATTTGGATGATAGATATTTTTCCCTGGATGAGAGCTAGATCTAATGATTCTCCAGCACTGGTGTCAGAGAGAAAGGGTTACAGTAAGTGTCGGCCTCTGGTGGCCATCGGATTTATGAAGTTGTCAGCGTTCTACGTTTCTGTCGCCATTTATATTTAGTCGTAGCCAGAAGTACTTCATCGAATGCGGGCACGTGTTTACCATATAAGGAAGCGGTGAATATGTTTATTAAACTATGGTCAATACCGCTGGCTATTGACCTGTGAAAAATATATTAAACTAATGGGACTGTTTATCAAGTATATAATAAGCATGAATATGAACGTTTAGCTCAGAAACGAGCAGAATATAATATGTGCAAGGTATAAAATATAATAAAGTCTACAGTATGTTACCCATCCAGGCATACATATAATAAGATCTACAGTATGTTACCTCTCCAGGTATACAATATAATAAGGTCTACAGTATGTTACCCATGCAGGTATACATATAATAAGGTCTACAGTATGTTACCCATCCAGGTATACATATAATAAGGTATACAGTATGTTACCCATCCAGGTATACATATAATAAAGTCAAAAGTATGTTACCTCTCCAGGTATACAATATAATAAGGTCTACAGTATGTTACCCATCCAGGTATACAATATAATAAAGTCTACAGTATGTTACCTCTCCATGCATACAATATAATAAGGTCTTCAGTATGTTACCCATCCAGGCATACAATATAATAAAGTCTACAGTATGTTACCTCTCCATGATTACAATATAATAAGGTCTTCAGTATGTTACCCATCCAGGTATACAATATAATAAAGTCTACAGTATGTTACCTCTCCAGGCATACAATATAATAAGGTCTTCAGTATGTTACCCATCCAGGTATACAATATAATAAAGTCTACAGTATGTTACCTCTCCATGTATACAATATAATAAAGTCTACAGTATGTTACCCATGCAGGTATACAATATAATCAGTTCTACAGTATGTTACCCATCCAGGTATACAATATAATAAGGTCTACAGTATGTTACCTCTCCAGGTATACATATAATAAAGTCTACAGTATGTTACCCATGCAGGTATACAATATAATCAGTTCTACAGTATGTTACCCATCCAAGTATACAATATAATAAGGTCTACAGTATGTTACCTCTCCAGGTATACATATAATAAAGTCTACAGTATGTTACCTCTCCAGGTATACAATATAATAAGGTCTACAGTATGTTACCCATGCAGGTATGCAATATAATCAGTTCTACAGTATGTTACCCATCCAGGTATGCAATATAATCAGTTCTACAGTATGTTACCCATCCAGGTATGCAATATAATAAGGTCTACAGTATGTTACCCATGCAGGTATACAAATATAATAAAGTCTACAGTATGTCACCCATCCAGGTATACATATAATAAAATCTACAGTATGTAACCCATCCAGGTATACAATATAATAAGGTCTACAGTATGTTGCCTCTCCAGGTATACAATATAATAAAGTCTACAGTATGTCACCCATCCAGGTATACAATATAATAAGGTCTAAAGTATGTTACCCATGCAAGTATACAATATAATAAGGTCTACAATATGTTACCCATGCAGGTATACAATATAATAAAGTCTACAGTATGTCACCCATGCAGGTATACAATATAATAAAGTCTAAAGTATGTTACCCATGCAAGTATACAATATAATAAGGTCTAAAGTATGTTACCCATGCAGGTATACAATATAATAAAGTCTACAGTATGTTATCCATGCAAGTATACAGTATAATAAGGTCTACAATATGTTACCCATGCAGGTATACAATATAATAAAGTCTACAGTATGTCACCCATGCAGGTATACAATATAATAAAGTCTACAGTATGTCACCCATGCAGGTATACAATATAATAAAGTCTAAAGTATGTTACCCATGCAGGTATACAATATAATAAGGTCTACAGTATGTTACCCATCCAGGTATACAATATAATAAGTTCTACAGTATGTTACCAATGCAGGTATACAATATAATAAGGTCTACAGTATATTACCCATCCAGGTATACAAATATAATAAAGTCTACAGTATGTTACCCCTCCATTTATTTCAAATCAAGAGTCTACACAAGCGAATATTAGGGAATGTGCTGATTCATTTAAGGCACCATTTCACCAAGTTGAGAATCTGAAAAATTGCGATCATTGACAAATTATTATTATTATTATTATTACTTGAAAGCAATTGCAAGTGTGGTACACTAGATACAGAACTGAAAAAGCGAAGACATAATTGACTACAAGGCAAAGTTTCTTTCCTCGTTCGAAAGATGATGGACTGGATGATTTGTTAAGCTCTAACACGAAACAGAAGAACGGAACTCCGATCAGAGATGCTAACAGTTGCGTAAAGCGTCAGTGGGAATGCAAGTTTGAAAATATATCGGATACATAAACCCAACAATGTTGAGTCAGTGGAATGTCGTCAATCCTAAGGATATGCTATGCTATAAATATAGTGCGGTATTCGTGTGTAACAATTTTAGATTATTGTATTTTTTCAGAAACTGGTCCTTTTCTCCTGCGGGTACAAATAGAAACACAAACACAAGACGTCATTAATGTGTGAAATTTAATGACATACAAGATTACAAAAGTAATATATACTGTAATATAAAGATTGTTTTGTGCACCAATAACTTTGTGTGTAGATAATGCAAATCGGGGAGTTCCAACAAAAAAGACGTTTTATTCAAGGGTGATCTTTCGCTAATACAAGTCTGAATGTGAGAAATCCTTACTAACAGATGATGTACCATATATACTCGCGTAAAACGCGATACCAACTGCATAGACCCAGATCTGCCGTCGCATAATTCGCTGGCTTAGCTGGGTCTATGCAGTTTGTAAGGACTAATCAGTAGAACAAACAACATAGACCCTGATCTGCCGGCGCATTATGCGACGGCAGATCAGAGTCTATGTTGTTTGCATTTGGACCTGAATTATACGCGAGTTTATACGGTGTCTCACATCTGATATTTTGTTGATATATTCCATTCTGGAAATTCTGGGTTAAACACGAAACAGGAAGAGAAAAGTTGAAAATATAGAATAGGATTCAACAGTCTTCATTGTGTTAGGTGCGGTTGGTAAAACGCTTAACACCATCCAGGGCTCCAGCTTCCATTGTAATATTTAGGGTTTGATTTAGGATCCGGTGGTGGGTAATTGGCGGGAACCAATGACTTTTTATACTCCGCAAGACGTTGTTTCAGCTTGTCTACAATGACTGGGTATTTCTCAGCAATGTCAAAATGCTCAGTGGGATCGTCTGCTCAGAGAAAACAGAAGAAGCATGTTTTAAGAAAGATTCTTTTTCTGCCTCTTACAAGATAAACAAAAGAGGTTTTTTTCCTGCAGAGATTTCTTTCTTAACGGGTAAATAAGATTTACATTATCTTTGTTTTGTCCAATAAAAGTTGAATAAATCTTGTATTAACAGTGAATTCAAATCGTATTAGGCTTCGAAATAGATGCTTAAAAACAAACAAGTAAACGAATATCATGGACAAAACTTTAAATAATGTATTGTAACAAACTATTATGTTCGATACTTACTGCTGATCAAAAAAAGCTGGTATTTCGGCTCGGCTGAGATGTCGTCTGCTTGGTATTTGTCTAACTGATCCAGATGAAGGTCTCCTTCAACTTTAGGCAATGGATACCAATCGTTGTATCGTCCCGGGCTTCCCTCGATAAGCTTGTAGTCACCAACTCTATGGATGGTCACAGGAATAAAAACTTACATGTCAGTGTTGGTGAGATTTAAAATTTAAAGACCGATTTGAAAAATAGTATATGCCATACGAACAGCTTGAAGTAATAAATATATTGTACAATTCCACACGTTTCTTGCATTTCGTGTTCAACGTACTGTGTTTGAGACTTTACTTTGTGTTACCATTAACCACTCCGAGATGAAGTTTCTTGTCATGATGCAGCTTACCATAAAAATTACGTCATTGTTTACACTCCTTGCTTATACGGATATGTGGATGAAATCTAACTTCTGCAATGTTTTTTTTTTTCGATTGTACATCTCAGCATGATTGCTTCCCAAATGTACGCTGTTTTTCCAAGGGCACAAAACATTTTAACTAGGTCGCTATCAATTATGTTTTGTGTATTATTTCATGGCTTAGCAAGTTTCCATTTACTAATAAATGCTGTAGATTCTAAGCTAAATCAAATGAACAAGACCGACTTGAGAATAACAAAGAAATATAAATCTTTTGGCTTAAACAATGAAGAACGTTTTTCTCTATCCAAAATTATTAAGTCACGTTAAAATAACCTATTAAAAATTTCTACAGTTTTTATAGTTCTTTATTCTATGTGAACGCTTTTGTTACAAGCTAATTTTTTTAATATGTTGAGTAAATGTAGCTACTGGTTAATCATGTGCCCATTAGGAAATATACAGTGATTATATAATTAAAATTATGCTACCCTGCTTACAATTTGTTTTTTAATGCAGTTCAAACATTTTATTTTGATCTCATTCTTCGTAAATTATCTGTAGGTTTCACATCCTTAAATCTCCTGTTAAAATTTCTCTATGAAAGGTAGTTACTTTTAGTATCAGTTTACTTTCTTCTGTGTTTGAAGAATTGTTGTGAACTCATTATTAATAACAAACTGTTTGACTGCTAGATTGTATAATTGTGTATTGAACAAACCTGATAGCGGCATTATGCTGAAGTTCATCAATGTTGTATACGAACTCTGTCCTCGTTGAAGGCCTATTTTCACTAATGGTTGGCCACATATCTTTGCCGTCTATACCAGCATCTAGATTAGAAAGTTAAAAACCATACAGCTGACTTAGCTTACTTTCAGAAGTCTACGATTTTATCTAAAAAAAGTTTAGAGGCACATGTTTTAAATAAAAAAGAAGATATGTATGTATGTATGTATGTATGTATGTATGTATGTATGTATGTATGTATGTATGTATGTATGTATGTATAAATAACTCATTTGCAATTTGCCTTATAAACTTGTTTAGAGACTTTTTATGAGATGATCTCATAAACACGTATTAAATTCAAGTATAACATTGATTGGATCAAAACAATATAGATTAGCTTTAAGCAATTTCCACCATGCTAGACTCTATTAAGACAGTGAGACTATACAACTGGATGAAATAGAAAGTTTGAATTGGTTGCTTTTAAGGTGGATGTCAAAATCCTGCGAAAGGTTAGGTGATAACCTTTGGAAGCTCTGTGTTATGGTATCTGACCTATGGGAACAATTTTTCTTCCATTCCTTTTTGTCAGTAATAAAATCAGTTAGCATTGACAAGTTAAGACACGAATTTTAAACATGGCTAACAACGTAAGAGTAAAACACGGAGGCAAAGACTTAGAAAAGAGCGCGAAAACGATAGGATTTGTAACTTATTCTTAGTATTACATATTAGTTATACGACAATGTTCGGTTACGTTTCGTTTATATTTGAGTGGACATCGAATGTTCATGTAGAATGCTTTAATCTAGACTTGCACATTTGTGACAGAATTTAAATTTGAATGGAGGAAATTCATTGACTGGTTTTCAAGCAAATATATTGGTTTACCTGAAGTGCCACCAGCCACATGAAGCAGGGTAGGGAACCAGTCTACTGCGTGCATCATTCTGCAAAATGGGTTATTATAATGATATGTACAATTGTTCGATATTCACAAAGAAAAGCTTCACAGATCAGAAACTTTATAGATGTCACCTGAATGAGATGTCAAATGTGGTGATTATTGGTTGATCTTAGTTCCTCGACAAGGGTCTTTAAAAAAATTGATATTGATACGATAGATATAATGATGGACAAGCATGTAAAATAATAAGTGGTAGTGGTGGTTTGTAGTACTAGTATTAGTAGTTGTTTATTTTGGTTGTTGTTGTCGTACCAAGTGTAGTAGTAGTAGTAGTAGCAGCAGAAGTAGTAGTCACTGTTGTTGCTTTTGTACCAATACTAGTAGTAGTAGTTGTTCTTCTTCTCATTGTACCAATAATAGAAGTAGTTGTTATTTTTTGTTCTTGGACCAATAGTAGTAGTAACATCAGCAGATGTAGTAGTAGTTGTTGTTGTTGTATTTGTTGTAGTATTAGTAGAGGTAGTAGTGTAGCAACAGGGAGTGGCGGCGCGAGGGTTCGAGGCGCCCGGGGGCAACGTTCTTTAGTGGCGCCCCTACTTTGCCACAGAGAACAGTTTTTATGTCAGTTGCCAACCTCCAACCCCCCATATCTAAGCTCCGGTTACAGCTGCAAAAAAAAAAAAAAGCTCCCGACGGCGCCCCCCCCCCCTCGCCCAGCGCCCGGGTGCAATTGCCTCCCCCCCCCCCCCCATCGCACCGCCAATGGCAGCAGCAGTAGAGTACTGAAATAGCCTTAGTAGGAGAAGAGGGAGGAGGGACACCACTCTTGATAAGGTTCTCCGTTTTATACATATCCTGCTTACTCTGTGTTTAGATACTTCGTCTTATTTAGAAGAGTCTCACTGTAGACGAAAGCTGATCCCTTAGTGCCTCCCTCCCAAAGGGTCGTCTTGGCCCCTCGTAGGGGAAGATTGTTCGCACCTAAATAGGTGGGTCCTCCGTTCTGTTGTTGGAACATGATAAAAATGAATTGATAAAAACTAAATCTTGGCAAAGAAGCAAAAAATCCACATGAAACATTCAATAAAGTTACGATGTATTTAATATAAATAATTTGCTTCATGAATTTTAGTGATTGTTCAATTTTGTATATTGGGTATCAACACTAAATAAGAATTTACACACTTACATGAATAACTAACTGCATTTATCTTCTCTTTCTTGACTTGATTATGCTTATACTATTGTTGTTACTGTTTTGGAGAGTTTTTCTCTTGTCTAATCATCTATCTATCTTTCTACCCACCCGTCTGTCTATCTATTTATTTATCACGTATGTTACTTACATCATTTATTCATTTCACCAAACAAGACCAAAACAATTTTAGTTACATGAAAATAATCTCTTACATCTGTTGTGAAAACCAGAAGTAAATTGTCCGTGAATCCTCTTTGCCTCAACACAGCAGTTACATTTCCTACTGCCTCGTCCAGTGCAGATACCATGCCTGGCAATGAAGTTTGTATAGTAATGACCACCTCATGCGACTAAATACAATACAATGATTTAGCATACGGTACTATTTCCACCATAAGGTAATGGATACTTTGATTAAGTTCATGTAATAAATGCATCAAGTAGAATTTTATTAAAATTAATTGTCTCCCATTGGAAACTTCATTTTTTTTTTACATTCTCTGTTAGAAACGGTCGTAACTTTCTTTCAAAGTCTTAACTTTTGACCTGTAGTTGACTGTAGCAGTAACGATATTACAAAAGTGAGATAAGAGTTCAGTTTTTGACAAAATGTATTTTTAAATTCTGACATCAAGGAGCCCGTCAACAAATCAAATATTACAGAGTCAAGAAATATTTATAACAAAAGTTGTTGATGATTAAATAAGTAATGTTGATTATACAAAGTTTGCATGAAGTATTCTGAACTATATCAATTAAAAACTTGTATTATCAGTTTATATAATGTATATGAATGATTAGTAATGACTGTTTGTTAAAAAAAGCTCACCATTAATGGAACTGTTAGTGGCATGGCCCCGATTTCAATCAAGACCTCAAACTCTCCCATTCAAATTTTGATTTTTAAATATCTTTCAAACTGCTCGCTTGGCAACAATTTATTTTTGACTATAAATAAAGCGCAGCGGGTATTAAGGATTAATATGCATTTTAAATATCTTGAATTCACCTGAAAAAGAGTTTAGTTTTATGGCTGAGAAAAAGTTGAGGATATCCTAACATTTGAGGAAATCCTAGAATATTTTTTCCAGAATAAATATTTCCCAGGTTTATAATCCTTTCTACTGTCTCTTTCTTTGATAAAATTCCAATATTGTTAGACGTATCATAACCAGCTAAGATGTTTGAGAAATCTTCACTGATTTTTGTGTCAATACACGAACATCTGTCTGTTTCCTACGCTAATACGCCTTTGATTGTAGCCAAAATGACAATTAGCCACCTTATTATTCATTTTAAAAGACTACACCAAGATTTGATACTCACCGCAGTAAAGTCTCCGGTCCTTGTTTTCAATGTGAGAATATATCTTCTCAAACCGTTCGGGCACCTACAAATGTCACAAGGAGGTCAAGTTCAAATTTATTACATGTGCTACAGAAACTGCAACTTTTTTAAAACTCTACTGTCATTTACAAAATTCTGGTCAATTGATCACGAAGAGAATATAGGACTGTTTGATAGGCAATGATTGTTGAAAACATTAGCGGCATAAAGAATATTAACTGTATAGACCAAAAGTATTAGACCCAGAAAACTTAGGATATCAACGGAAAAGAGGCAAAGGACTTGACTTTTGATACTGTGACTTGAAATGCGGAACAACAATAAGCCATATCACGATCAGCATAGTGTCCCCAATCCTATAGATAACAATTTTGTGTGAATTGTACTGGCGCACTAAATCTATTTCAGACATGTTGCAAGAATGAGATGATAAAAAAGAAAACAACCTGCCATTTTACAAGAAAGGCATGCTTTAAAAAGTCCATACACAATGGATCAAATCTTTCTAGAAAGCACTCTTTGTTGCAAAACTGTAACGCCATTTACTGTAGTGTTCTTCAAGCTGATACATCAAAACTGTAACGCCATTTACTGTAGTGTTCGTTAAACTGATACATCAAAATATAACACGTGGGTAACATTTACTACACAACTTGCAACCGGTTGTATTTGCAATAACCATTGTTCATGCTTCGATTCTCAATCAATAATGTTTATTAAAAAAACGTAATCTCATCACAAACTGCACAGTATTGGTTGCAGAAATAACTGTAAGATACTATTGAAATTACATTAATATATCTAACATTAAACTACCCTGCTCTCTTCAGTTAGACTGTGGAATTGCATGTAATATACATAAAACACTTAACCAGACTGTCCTTTACAACTAGACTGTTGGAATTACATGTAATATATCTAACACAAAACCAGACTGTCCTCCACGGTTAGACTGTTGGAATTACATGTTATATAAACACAAAACCAGAATGCCCTCGACGGCTAGACAGATGCGCTATAAACACTTGCCATCATCACTTTATTCGTTCGTTTATTCTCAGTTTATTACACTTTACAATAAAATAATTGAATTGAATTATATGTTCATTTCTTCATACTAATGACAAGATGAACACAAAAGGTTGTCACAAAGCAAATTCTAGTCAACATCAAATCAGTCTAAAACTTATACAAACCTCTAGAGGCGCATGCACCGACTGGAAGGGAAGATACAGGAAAAGGGAGTCGTTTTGCGGGTCCACAGAATTCAGTATGTCGATGGCCCTTGTGGCAAAGGTTTGCTGTATTTAAAAGACAGGGATAAAGCTATATAAACCCCCTTTTGTGATTTAACTTTGTGTCACACTAAGATATTAATTCTCAATGTCGTGCATATAGTAATATTATACCAAGAGTACGAATTAAAATTCTCTAACCTGAATGATAATATTATTTATTCGTATTTAAAAATTCTGCTAATGTTACAAAGCATTCTCATGTAGGATCCAGGGATAGCACATTCCGTTCTGCTTGGTGTATATTTGTAATTCTCTATAATAAGTTCTATATAACTTGATTTCTGTAGTAGGAATCCAGATGGACTTTGTACTAAGATGATAATTAATTATTGGGTGGACATGCGGGTATGTCTGCATGGTCGAGAGAGTATAGGGGTTAGTGCTTACATGCAAGGCGATGGGTGCCGTAACCTGTGGATCCGGGTTCAAACCTCCGTAGAGTACGAATTAAAATTCTCTAACCTGAATGATAATATTATTTATTAGTGTATATATATAGATAGATATATATATATATATATATATATATATATATATATATATATATATATATATATATATATATATATAAAACTGGTTAGAGTTATAATTCGTTCCAATTAGGTATCGAACCCGTGCCGCGGTTGAACGGCACCTGTCGCCAAGCTGGCATGCACTAGCACACCAATATGATTAAAATCGAGATCTACTTATAATAAGTAGATCTGAAATGCACATATAAACATTTGAGTTATGCCGACCTATGGAATTCCCATTCCACTTATTTTTTAGTAACCAATCAGAATAAACATTGCATTTCGGGTTGAGGAGAGTTATCGATAGAAATTATATCATGTGACTGCTGTAACAAGATTGGTGAATTGAAAGGTCAACAGAACATAACCTTTTATCAGTGTCTGCCGGATCACCGTTATGTTGGAGATTTGGATTTTAATCTGATTGACAGTGCTATACCTTATTCAGCCATGAATTAATCCTCGAAAGATGGAACAAGGTCGAAGGAAAGTGAACGAGAACTCTCTCGAAGGCAAGCGAAATTTAAGACTCTGCTATATGAACAAAACCGCTGGATTTATATTAGTGACGCAAAGTATATACAACAATTATAATTATAAATTAACACCCAGCAAACAGGAAAACGCTTATCTCTATCAAACAGAATTTAACAAAAATAATATTTATCAATTAACACTCAAACGACAGGAAAATGCTTATCTCTGGCAAGCGGAATTTAACATTCAGCTATATGCACCAACTGACTAAATATTATTTAGATATCCAAGGTATATTCATGATATTTTAACTAAAAATTAACACCTATACACCAAACAGACTGAAAAATGTTAACCGCCAGATTCTACATTGTATGTTTGGATACATGATTGTTTATATATATATATATATATATATATATATATATATATATATATATATATATATATATATATATATATATATATATATATATATGATCCAGGGATAGCACTTTCCGCTCTGTTTGGTGTATATTTGTAATTCTCTACAATAATGTCTATATACCTTGATTACCTTGATTTCTGTCGTAGGAATCCAAAGTGACTGTGTACTTAGATTAGAAGTAATCACTGGGTCGATATGCGTGTGTCTGCTACTCACGAATGCCTATACAAGCGAATTTGTAGCATCATTTTTTGGTGATGTGTGCATGGTCAAGATGGTATAGGGTTGGTGTTTACAGGCAAGACGATGGGTGTCATTACCCGCGGACCCGGGTTCAAATCTCCGCAGAGTAAGAATTAAAAATTCTCTAACCTGCATGATAATATTATTTATTCGTATTTAAAAGTTCTGTTAACATGCTTGGAAAGAATTATATCACTAATCTGTTTGATTATATTGGTGTCATTTTCAATCAATTTCCTTCATACAATCATGTTCTTAAATATACAATGTGGGATCCCAGGGATAAGCTCTTTCCTGTTGTATGTTTGACATATAGATGCCAATTTTTTATTATAATTTCATGTAAATACCGTGTATTTTTAAATATTAATCCATTCTTGTGACATCACACTATTGTGTTAGCAGTGAATTAATTTTCACACATCAACAGTCCCTGCACATGTAATGGTTCATTTAGCCGTCTACACGAACAGCTGGACTTGAACGTGCGGCCCCTGCTACCGCCAGAGCAGTGATAATCACCCCCTACTCGATGGCATGATATAATTTTGCTGTATTTTATATGAATCTGAGTTAATTTTTTAGTGCATACTGATATATTTTTGAAAAATGTTTAAGTTATGCCGGTTTCAGTTTGTATCTGATATATAGTGACAGTCGGATAAGTGACGGACATTAGGCTTGAATGTCCTACAAGCTGTCAGGGCGCCTGTAAATCACGTGATGCTTAAACTTCTGCCGGCGATATTATTGGTCGGCGGTTATTAGGTATCAACACGTGTTAGAGTTTGATTGGCATAAGGCGTAACGGCACTTTCAACAATATCGGTTATATCATGCTGAGGAAATTGGAGCTAAGGCCTTTCACCAGCAAGCCGGGGCAGTCGACCCCCACCCCACCCCCTCACCTCCACCACCCCATTAAATAAATAAAAGCAAGAGTACAAACCTTAACAGCACATCATTTTTTGTTCAAAACAAAAGGAGCCTTATAAGGTGTAATTAACTGAGGAATTAGGTTGTAACTTTGGACATGTCAAGAGCTTTGAACAACAAAAACAACAACAACAACAACAAACGGTCAACACAAGATCTTTTAAAGTAAATAATACTTAGTCTTCGTGTATAAATATAATTTATTTGCATAATCTTTTGTGGAGAAAAGGTATTACCTTAGAGTTATTGCAGAGGTTGAATCTTTACCCCGCATCAAACTCCTCCTGAATTAACAATGTAGGTTTTTCAAGCTGTAAGCCCCATTTTTATCACTTAAATTGATAAGCAGAATGGGGTGAGTGTTATTACATAGGCAGAGAATAAAATGTGCTCATTTAGCGAAATTTTATCCAATTGTCACGGATTTATCCGTAACTCATAATTTAAAGGCACAAGAATAACGTCAGCAGTAATATGCTTCGAAAAGTTTGGAATATATTGGCATTAAATATACAAATAATTTGAAAAATGAATCAGGAGACAGCTCTCGTGCGTGTACAGACTAGGTAATGACCACGTGAGACTGCTAGTCTTGCATGTGCGAAGTCATTCGGAATGACTGAGGTTACCGGCTATGTATAAGAGAGCACATTCATACGCCATGTACGAATGATCGGTATTGTCGATAGATCGATCGAGAGATTTTAAATGTGTAAAAAGATTTATAAAACTATTTTGATGAATAGTTTTTATGTTTATATCGCAAAGCTATGTTTTTGTTTTGTTTTTTGCTTTATTTTAAGTAATGTAAAAAATGTAAATGTAGGAAATTAAACAGTGAAAATGGATGGAGAAACGACTCTAAGATGTGGAGGCTCGTACATTATTTATGACGAATCAAATGCTTGTCGTTCCTTCTCATATTACGAAATCCAGTGGGTTTTTGCATATAGCTCTATGTTCAATTACGCTTGCCTCTCGAGTTCTCGTGCACCTTTCGACCTTGTTCCATTCTTTTTTTGGGTATAGGCGAGTGACCCAATGGGTTAGGGCGCTCGTTCGAACTATATATGAATTCATTCATTCAACAGGAAGTCAGTAATGTATCCACACATTAGTTTCTTATGTATTATGTTACATACATACATACATACATACATACATACATACATACATACATACATACATACATACATACATACATACATACATACATACATACATACATACATACATACATACATACATACATACATGCATTGGACTTGTCTCTGTAAAGAGAAATCGTATTTATGTTGCAGAAATACGAGTTCCCTCTTCTGAGACAAGGTACGCTATTCCAATCTTAAAAATAACATACACATTAAAAAAACATCTACAACAACAACACTTGCCTACTTCTCACGAGAATAAATAGTTCAGAATGAAGACAAGATTTGTAATTTTAAATTTGGCATGTTTCATTTTTTTAGAGTGCTCAGCTCAGCTTTATGTGAGAAAGCTTGCCAGTAGCTTCCCGTGGGTCAGTTGTTCTTCTCCACCAGATACGCTGGCCGCCATGTATATCCTATCATGTGCTGAAAAATGGCGTTAAACCCACAAAAACAAACAAAATTAAATCGGATTAACTCAGCGTAAATTACACCAATAAATACGACAGAACTTAATACCCGTTTGCAGCTGAGACCAACTTTTATTGACTTTATCCGACTGTTCGTGCCAGCTAAGACCAACTTTTATTGGCTTTATCCGACTGTTCGTGCCAGCTAAGACCAACTTTTACTGACTTGATCCTACTCTTCGTGCCAGATGAGACCAACTTTTATTGACTTGATCCTACTGTTCGTGCCAGATGAGACCAACTTTTATTGACTTGATCCTACTCTTCGTGTCAGCTGAGACTAACTTTTATTGACTTGATCTGTTGGTATTTTAGAGTGGTGGAGATACGTTGATGTATGAGACTGACAATCGCATTCATCGGCTAAAATGTTTAAGTCAAAGTCATTAAATTTTACTTTCAGTAAAAAAAAATATTAGTTATCAATTATGGAAAGCTAAATCACAGAAAAAGATGTATACTAGCGATGTTTAACTAACTCCACTCTGTAAAAGCAATTTACAGCTAAAATATATAGTATGAGAACAAACAGAAACACGCGTTACTGAAAGAATAACCACCAGCAACTTTTAAGACCATGTGTACCTTTTCTCTCACTAAATAGGTAGAATGATTATCACATTTTGAAACTGTTTTCATTACATGTTCCATTCAGTTTTAAGTTTATTTCACCCGATGATTACGCATAACTTACCGCTGAATATTCGCCCTCTGTTGGATGATATACATCCTTGTTGAACCTGAAGTCATATCCACTATCTGCAGAAATATAAAGATAAGGTTGGTATTTGTTTGGTAATCTAATACCAACTGTAAACTGCATAGACCCAGATCTGCCGTCGCATAATGCGCCGGCAGATCAGGGTCTATGTTGTTCGCATTTGGACCCGGATTATACGCGACTATATATGGTAAGTGAGGCCGTATTGATCTTAACTAAGTCCGTATTGACCGTTTCTTTCGATGGTAAACATGCACTTTTATTCAGAAAAGAAGGGGCTCCCTTTAGAACACATAGAGTTCAAAACAGTGCATGCGATTGCAAATACCAAACCAAGTAACACAATTCTGGCTATACAGTGACGTGCAAACTTAAGTGGTAAAAATAGTAAAGTTAATAAATTACTAAAATCTTTGGGAAGATAAACTCCTAAGAATAAAAGTAAACATGTCCTCATAGAAGGTAAAAGGTTTAGAGGTAACAATTCTAAAAAAAAGTTATACCAAATAAAATATAAATGAAATATAAATGTAAAAAATATACAATCCTTGAAATATAGACTAACGATGATGATGAAGTAGATGATGATAGTGGTGATGATGATGATGATGATGATGATAGTGGTGATGATAATAGTGGTGATGATGATGATGATAATGATGATGATGGTGGTGGTGATGATGATGATAAAGGTAGTGGTGATGATGATGATGATGATAATGATGATGATAGTGGTGGTGGTGATGATGATGATAGTGGTAGTGGTGGTGAAGATGATGATAGTGGTGGTGGTGATGATGATGATAGTGGTAGTGGTGATGATGATGATGATAATGATGATGATGGTGGTGGTGATGATGATGATAGTGGTAGTGGTGATGATGATGATAGTGGTGGTGGTGGTGGTGGTGATGATGATGATGATGATGATGATGAAGTAGATAATGATAGTGGTAGTGGTAATGATGATGATAATGATGATGATGATAGTGGTAGTGGTGATGATGATGATGATGATAGTGGTAGTGGTGATGATGATGATGATGATGATGATGATGATGATGATGATGATGATGATGATGATGATGATGATGATGATAGTGGTGGTGGTGGTGGTGGTGGTTGTGATGATGATGATGATGATAATGATGATGATGATAGTGGTGATGATGCTGATTTAGGTAGGTGTCTGTAATTATCTTACCGATGTAGTGTGTATAGTAATCCTCCGCCCCATTAAGGTATCCCATAAAACTATCAAAACCCCGGTATGTTGGAGTGTATTTCCAGTTACAGTATCCAAGGTGCCACCTGTGGGTTGTTTGAAATTAGTTCACAATGAGTGTTAAATAAGCATCAGAAATTAAGATATGTTTCTTAGGTAAGTATTTCAAATACATTTGCATGGGTAGGTATTTTAAATCTATTTACGCTGTAACTGATGCCAGATAGGTTTATGAGTATGACATATCACGTCATGCGGTACACCTTATTTGAAAACAAACATAAGTATTTGTATTAAAATGTTACTAAATGCATCTGAATATCAGCCAGTGAAAAACTATATATGCGGATTTATTTATTTATTTATTTGTACTCACTTTCCCACCATGTGTGTAACGTATCCCAGTTGCTTCAGCTTCTGTGGCAAAGTTGTGAAATTCGCTGGCAAAAATCCCGGGGCATCTTCTTGCACTACGTCATGCTGAAAATGAGTTTAGGTCTCACTGGATAGTTTCGTATTTTGACCCCCCCCCCCCCCCAAGTTTTTAAGGAAGAGTGCATGGGCCTGAAAAGCATGAGCCTTGTGTTTATAAATTCACACAGAAACTAAATCTGCAATTTGGTTTACATTCACTTTGAGTTAGGCTTGAAAATAAGTTGGCTTGTTTGGTGACTGTCTGTCACAGTTAGACTAGCATTGGAAATCAAATGCGTAACTTGGGCTGCAAATGAACAGCCAACTTGGTTTACGGATTTATGCATGTCTGCTACAGCGGTAAATACTTCAAAATCGAGATGGTTAAGGGGTGATTAGAAGCATACCAATTTGTTATAATACCAGTGAACTTTCAACATGCACGAGGCCCATATTGATTGCTTGAGCCGCCTTGTCACAGGAAAATATTCAAAATAACTATTTACTGTCAAAAATGTAAGTAAAAAAGAGGAGTTGGGGGTAGTGTTGGTTATATGTAAAAGCTATCAGTTGTACAAGGAATTAACCTGCATACCTTAATTAAAATCTGACAAGCATGCTTTCCACAAAAATCACTGGTTAGTTTTTATTTGTATCTTTAATGTAGAAACTATTCTCATTTTTCTGTAATCTATCTTAGTCCGATGAAAATTCACCAAAACAACTGTCTAGTGAGATCTAATGAGAATGCACGTGGTAACAAAATATATAAGGAAATGAATCTGTCTGAGAATGATGCGAATTTTACCTGATTGCATATTCTCTGAGACTTTGATTTATATAAACAATGTGAATAAAGCATATGAGAATGTATGGAGCATTAGATTTCTCTATTCCCTTCTCTCTCTCATACATACATACATACATACATACATACATACATACATACATACATACATACATACATACATACATACATACATACATACATACATACATACATACATACATACATACATACATACATACATACATACATACATACATACATACATACATACATACATACATACATACATACATACATACATACATACATACATACATACATACATACATACATGCATAAGATGTACGTACAAGCCAAAAAGGAAAATATGAACAATTTCTGACGTTGGAACATGATCTTTTACATCACATAAAATTGTTAAACATACAAAATTGCTTTACCGTATGACTAGAGCTTCTAAGGATTAAGTATAGGAGATGCAAAAAAAAAAAAAAAAATTAAAAAAGGAATTCACTGTAATTGGAAATGAGGATCTCACCTGTAGTCCGGTATGATATGGGTAGTATCCGGTCATCAGGCAGCTTCTCGTCCTGAAAATTCGTGAACATTTTAATAATATCAAACTTACTTTAAAAAGGGAGTAAAGAGGTGTTTATATGCAGTTGTCTGTTTTTCGGACTATCTGTCAGTCTGTGTCTACATATATTATTCTACATTCTCTACGTGTAATGCCTTGTAAACAAATTCGTTTTTTTTTCTATCAAAAATCGAATTTTACCCCATAACAAATAAATACAATCGTAAATAGATTTTACAAATTACAGAGATAATACTTAACTTTCTGAATAGTAATTTTAGGCAGTATCTAGAAACAACAAAGTTCACTACCATTAACAAGCAATATATGTTGTTGTTTTTTAAAATTCTTTTAAGCAGTGTATTATTTTTAAAAATTAATTTGATACATACGGAGAGCAGACTGGCTGGACATAAGAAGAGTTTAAGATGACCCCATCGTTCGCCAGTTTGTCCAGATTGGGGGTGTACATATCTGGATTCCTCCAACCGACATCGTTCCACCCTAGACAAAAGTATTTTTTGTTATTATCTCAACCGGGTTGTTAAAGACTAAACATATTGTATCAGTAAAGAAAATATGACCAAGTTCTAATGTCATCACTATGCACTTACTTTATACCTCATGGACTCCGGTTCGATTCTCCTTAGGTTTTTATACCAAACCGTTAATACAATGCAGTTGACCCAATCACTTATTAAATAGTAATAGGACATCAGTACATTACGGGAATGTCACTTGAAACGCAAATGTGTGGTGTAAAACATATGTTGTTAACATAATATATTTGTATACAGTGATGATGATTATATATTTAAGTGTATTTGTATTATCCAGTTGATTTCTTTCTCACATAAACAATAGACACACACTTTTTTTTACCGTGAAACATGATTTTGCAAACATTTAAACAAATATAACAATTAAATGTCTGTTAAAAGTCAGGTGCTGACCTTATCAAAAAAGGTCAGTTTGAAATATGCCCAAGGTTTATATGTAAAATCACTACACAAGATTAAGAAAACAACATGCAGATAAAATCAATTAGATAGTATCAATAATCCAATTATGTAACAAATAAAATATCAGATACACCCTTGCACAATTTACGCCAGTCCATTTTCACCTCCTTCATAGCTATGATTTAACTGTATGAAAAAACGGAGAAAGGTTTGACCAAGAAAGATCACAAAAGTCCCCGCAGGGAATAAAATACAGACAGATGTAAACTTTAAAACGAACAATTTGTCATGATTACACATTGACCATCACTCGATTTATCTCATAGAAGGCATAAAAATTAACATTAATGAAATGAGTCGATACGAATTGACAATTGTACCACATACATCCAATCTATCATCAGTTTAGCACAAGAAATATATTTGTTCCTTAATTTCTATAATTTTAAAATTACTAATAATATTAGATACTATAACTATTGCTATATATCATTACTACATACTATTGCTGTATACCATTACTACATACTATTGCTGTATATAATTACTACATACTATTGCTGTATACCATTACTACATACTATTGCTGTATACCATTACTACATACTATTGCTGTATACCATTACTACATACTATTGCTATATACCATTACTATATACTATTGCTATATACCATTACTACATACTATTGCTGTATACCATTACTACATACTATTGCTATATACCATTACTACATACTATTGCTGTATACCATTACTACAAACTATTGCTGTATACCATTACTACATACTATTGCTGTATACCATTACTACATACTATTGCTGTATACCATTACTACATACTATTGCTGTATACCATTACTACATACTATTGCTATATACCATTACTACATACTATTGCTGTATACCATTACTACAAACTATTGCTGTGCTAAAATTTAGCTAAATTTCGGGTCATACTTTGCCCCATCTTCGCTAGCCAAGGGTCATCGATTCACTTCGTTCCACGTGAACAGTTGGAATCAGGCACCTCTACTATAGCAGCTTTCACTAACTCAAATGTCATGAGTTTGAACACTAGATATGTCTTTTTCGCATATTTATTAAGTATTACGTTCAAATATTTACAGAATGTAATATTTCATACTGTTACGCCATCTAACTTTTTGAGGCAAATTACATATTTTTAGTTGCAGCACTAGAAGGTTTCTCAATATATTAGCAACACCTTCCCCCCCCCCCCCCCCCATAGCAGACTGACGTTGGGCCGACGTCAGGAAAGGTGGCAAGGTCGCTTGCGGATCTTCAACGTCAGACCAACGTTGGCTTGACGTATACAAATATTGCTATTTTTGCAAAAGTTGGAGAGAAAGAGTTGCTGCTTGTGTCATAGAGGTACACGTGAAATAGATACAATTGTGAAAAATGGCAGTTGTGGGCGGAATCTCAAAGTTGGTCCAACGCTGGCTCGACGTAAAAAAAACAAATGCCACAGGCGGACCGGTTACGTTGGTTCAACATTGGCCCAACACAGAAAAATAGTCTCTACTTGTCAAGCATGGGACATAAACGCTTGCTTGGTTTTGGCTTTAGAGGGCGCATGTGAAACTATGGCAAAACTGTCTTCAAAAATAGAGAAACTGAAATGACAAAATCGCAAACGGATCCTCAATGTTAACCCAACGCTGGCCTGACGTTTACGACCCTTTACTGGAACTTCGTCCAAAGAGGGCACCCATTTATACCTTCTGGTAAACACTTATCGCGCCCAAAAGTTACGAGCGGTACACCATTTGTGCCATTCCGTCTGCTGTACTAAGTGTTGACTGGTATTATATACGCATTCAAGGTTCATAATATTACGATAATCTGCTAACTAGTACGATTCGCAAGTGATTTTATTAAACGAACATCTAAATTAATCAGGAATTTAAGTATCCAGGATATAACGGAGTAATCAAATGGACGAGGAAACCATTCCACCTGTAGTGCATAGGGTTACCATATTAAACTTTCAAAAAAGAGGACACTCATATATATATAAGAGACAAAGAGGAGATTTAAGGACCGAAAAGGAGGATATGTCCGGGGAAAAGAGGACATATGGTAGCCGGAAACAAATGATTAGCAACGCTCGGATTCTGTGTGTTTAACAACGAAACATATAATTTCGAACAATCAGATTAAAACCTTTTGTTCCGCATCATGCAGTTTTTGTTGGTTTTATCTACGGCCGAACTTCGGGTGATCGTTGGGCTAACGTTGGTGTTGTAAGGGATGTAACTCTTCATTGCTTGCACGTATCATTATAAATGTACTTAGTAGAAGCATCAGCTTCTGTTTTCTAAAAGTGTTCAGTAGAATCCCTCCTCCCCCCTCCCCCCCCCCAAAAAAAAAAAAAAAAATTGGTGAAAAATTATTTTGAAGAAAGGGCATAAAGCATTATGCTCGTCTTTGACTTCACATTTTTGGGGTTTTCATAGTGTTGGTATGGATGAAAGAAAATGATTATAAAATTCTAATATATGATTGGAATTTACGGATTTAGATTTTAGTGTATCATTAATTACTTAGTATCTTTATTATTAAGAATCAACTTCTTGTTTTCGGGCTGCAAGTTTCTGTTTCATCAAAACAGGTGGTCATATTCCGCTAAAATTTCATTTTGCTCTCAAGTAAAGGGCTTTTGTCTGCAGAGTTTAATATATTTATTTTAATCTCTGTAATTAAGACCAGCCTATACAGAATAATTAATCATGGCATGCACGGAGAAGATATACAGTGATAGGACATTCCGCCATCAGGCAACAAAAAGGGCATATGGTCACAGGAAAGTAATTATTTTATAGAACTACGGAACCAGCCTGTGTCATGTGGTATGTTAAATACTGTATTTAAAGAATGTAGGTCGTTTATTGGATGAGATGCAAGTAATTAAAAACGATCGAATCTCATTTAATGACAGAGTAATTGAGGTCAATATTTCAAACTCTGTAATGCTCCTGAAAGAGAAGTTTTGAGTTACCTTCATGGTTCCTTTCCTTTGGTCTTCTTTTCGCATGATACACAGGTACAGTCAGGTTTCGTTTACCTGACTTGATTTTATCCGATAATCACTTCTAAAGAACCCAAAATGGAAACGACTTCTTCCGTTTGTCTGATAGTCACTTTTATACTGTTTTATTTTTTTTCTTTCTTTTTTTTTTGGGTGGGGAGGGGGCAACAATTTGTGTCGATTAATCAGATCTAACTGTCGATGCTTAGTATAACAGATTGCAATTACATTCGTAGTATGGACTAAGAATACCACATTCGAATTACATCAGTAGTATGGACTAAGTATACCGTATTCCAATTACATTCGTAGTATGGACTATGTATACCATATTCCAATTACATCAGTAGTATGGACTAAGTATACCATATTCCAATTACATCAGTAGTATGGACTAAGTATACCATATTCCAATTACATCAGTAGTATGGACTATGTATACCATATTCCAATTACATCAGTAGTATGGACT
>JAQPZY010001631.1:1282500-1375000 GCA_029931535.1 Margaritifera margaritifera
TGAAGAGTATTTCTTTCCCCTACTTTCTTGTTTCCCACACTTATACGAAAACCAACGTTTACTGCCAATACTATTATAGCCCTCGTGTTAAACAAAACACATGTATATTTTTATCCACACTACAAAACGGTTTATATGGCTCAAAGTTTTAGGGTTAGTGCGGTAGATACTCGCATATAAGTAAAACCCTACTGCAAAAAACATAGACCCTTTCTGTCGTAGCATAATACACAGGCATATAAGAGTCTATGTTGTTTATTCTACTGATTAATACTAAATGCATAGACCCAGATCTGCTAATGCATTATGCACCAACAGATGTGGGTGTATGATGTCTATAGTTGGAGCAGAGTTATCAATGTGTGTGTATATGCATCACTACTGAAATAAATTACGCATATCATGAGCGATCTCCTACTACATGGGACGATGACGTCACGAAAACCGACAAGAGCGTACTGCTTTATAGGCCTCAAAATTTCTGATAATCATACATTCTAGTTGTTACATTTTACACCCTAGTCACTAGAATGCTTGAGGAACGTGATATCGACCGAATATGTTGTATGCTCGAATGAGAGTTTCATTCTTGTTACATACAACTAATTCATTATATATATATATATATATATATATATATATATATATATATATATATATATATATATATATATATATATATATATGTAGGCAAATGGTCATATTCTATTGAATATACGATGTGAGGAGCAGCGTGACTAAATTAAATCCGATATACATCAGAAAAGCAATACTGAATCGGTCAAGTGGATGCCCAAAGAAACGGAAACTTTCCAGTGAGCGAATGAGCGAAAATCGGTTCTAAGTTGTTGCTGGATCTGATGGAAGAGCCGGATGTAGCCATGAAATTCAAAATAGTGACAGGGGGTAGGTTTGTGTTATTCCACGTGGATTTACTAGTTGTCAAACATTGGATTTGATCCGGAGATATTCTATACCTATCTCCGAAACGACCCTTCAACCGACTGTGACAAAAAAGCCGCAACAAATACCGGTAACAGTCTAAAATGTAGACTGATGTGTTGCTGACAGATTTGTTTCCACCAGTTACACGATTTAATTAATAGGTGAGATAAGATCCTAACCGTCCATCACTATCTGCACAGGATTGGGGGTTGATTAATCGGACTAAATAGATAGCAGTTCGAGAGACTGAGATATTGAGTAAACAAAGTTCAAACAACATATACAAATTCTGTCAGATTTATATAATAGTTGGAGTAATACCAGGTATTTCAGTCTGCCGCGTTCGAGCCAGCGAACCTTTCGGTAATTGAATGCCCTCCATCTTAGATAATTTCTCTTTAACAAATCTGCCAGACATGTAACCTTAGAATTGTAGAGTATAATTAACACCCACAAGCAACATAGTGAGTCAAAACCAATTATACACGTTGTACACTCAACTCGCTTCAAACACTTATAAATGTAAATCTTCCACAAGAGTAAATTAACCACTTCAAGTTTCGCGTGAATTAATTTGTAAATAAATGCTTCTTACTACGCGATTTGATGACGTCTCCTTATGTTGAGCATGTTTAGTTATTGACTTGTTAATGCATCTAGTTTATACATGCATGAATATGGCATTAATAAATTACTTTTTAATACACGCTGATGTACAACTTATACGGAAGTATATGAAGTATGTGAACTCAAGCGAGTTTAATATTTGTTTAATTAATTTCCAGCTCTAATCTACTTGTAGCTGACCTATTTATCAATATATAAATTTTCATAAATAACAAAATTGCTATTTGCATATCAACATCAACCCACCCCACCCAATCTTCTTCCGTCGAAAAGGATAGAACGTCAAACTTTCTTACCTAAATCATCAGCCACGATAAATACAATATGTGGAGGGCGAGCAGACGACACACACACCAGCAGGACTATAACCAGCGATGACAGCATACACCGTACTTCCGCCATCTTCGTGAAGTAGACAAGTGTCAATTTTCCTAGGAAAACCTGTTGACTTTAATTCACAGGTTTCTTGTGACTTTATACAGGGGTTTAATGTCAACCGTTTGCACTTAGTATATATTATGTCACCTTGTCCAGATCACTCGATTTAGTTATCAGATGTTCATATCGAAAGTTCGTATGGCAAGAGGATCAAAATGCACATGAGCCTAAGGTTGTGTGACGTGCAGTAACTGGGTCAAATCATGAAAAGAAAAACGAACAACGGAAGGTTCAAAATGTGGACAAAAAAGGTTAATATGTTCAGTACACTGGCACGTGTACGATTGGTTGGTTGTTATGGCTTTAACGCCATTTTGCAGCACATAATAGGCTATACATGGCGGCCAAAATATTTGGTGGAGGAAGAACCCGAGAAAACCCCGGGAAGAACCACCGACCCATGGGAAGCTATTGGCAAGCTTTCTCACATACCCACGTTGGCCGAGCCTGAGACTTGAAACCACGCGGACAGAGGTGAGATGTCAGTGATCTGTAAAGGTGAGCGCCTTAGACCACTCGGCAACCCGAGACTTGAAACCATGCTGACAGAGGTGAGATGTCAGTGATCTGTAAAGGTGAGCGCCTTAGACCACTCGGCCACCCGGGGCCCCGGCACGTGTACGAACAAGCAAATAGAGAGTAACCTAGAGTTATTTATCCTTTTCATTATCATTACTAACAGTTCAATAATTTCAATAATTTTGCTGAATATTACTATCTGGAATTAGTTTATGTTTTTGTTTTCTTTATTTAAACTTTTGACTATTACTGGAATAGAAGCCCCATAGTAAAAAAAAAAAAAAGGAAAAGAAAAGAAAAGCAAAATCAAACAAACGAACAAACAAATCCAGAGCAAACTCAGCCTAGACATACACAAAGCACAAAGTGGATCCAAAATGAGTTCGATACAATTTCCATTTTTCACTATTAGAAACCTTATTCTTGCGTTTTAATGTATTGATTGATTGGTTGATTGATTGATTGATTCCTTGATTGATTGCACGATAGACCTACCTACTTACATACCCACATACCTACCTATCTATCTATCAGTTCGAGTTGTAATAGCCTTATGTTGACACTTACATTTTAATCATCCATACCTGAAAACCCCAAATCCGTTGTTCTTTTAAAAAATGTTGCTTCGTTTGGGATCTATTGCATTTAAAAATGCTGCACTCTCTAAGATTGGAGCAGGCATTACATACCCTTCGTACATTTGGGGAAGTGACGTATGTGGGAACATATAAGTCACCTGAAAATTAAAGAAATTGGTACGACTAAATGCTACACCTACTGTTAATATAGTTATCAATGGCTAATAGAAATTAAAAGATGAAAATACATTGCATTAGCACAATCTCGGCTTTTCGTGTCTTTACATATATTTTTTAACCGTTATATCATGTATGTCACAAAAAGAAAATGCGTACATCAAATACCTATTTATTGTTAAAACTAATTCTTGGAGAATGCACCTTAGTTTTTATTGAGATGGTAAATAAGGGAAACCCCTGTTTACATGTTACGTCTTATATCCTAATATAATCTTTCACGATATTTTATTTTATATTTGCTGTATTTAGGCATATTTCGTTTGAGTTCATGGGTAAAGCAAAGTTTAAAAATAAACGATCTTTAAGTTTTAAAGTTTGTACATTAAGAAAGAGAGCTATTTTTTGTCTTACTCCTCTCTTTCCATTTTCGCCAATATTATCTCAAAATTAATGTGACATCGAAGTTGTTCCCAAAATCAATGTCTAATCTCTTTCTCAAAGTTTACAAGGAATTGTGGTTATTTGATGGTCTTATATATGATTGAATTTATATTTAGGAACGAGCATTACTAGCAAAACTTTAAATGACACTTCCCAGTGGATCCAGATTTCAAATCTCTTGATCAATATTTTCGTCAAGAAGTTACCCCCCTGAAAACAAAAACCCTTCACCTTTTTCAGTTCTTTGATGTATGTATGACTGACTGACTGACTGACTTTATTTCCTCTTCAACAGAGATTACATCAGGTTATCAAATTCAGGACAATACAAGATCATGAAACAAAACAAGGACTCTAAGTGACATAACTAGCAGAGAAATACTGCGTCAACTAACGTATTTACAAAACGAAAAATCTTAATAGATGCAATCATATAAATATGTCTATAGAAATATCAGAACAAAATATAATTTAGCTTAACATGGCACTAACCTTCTTTAAACACTTGCCTGATGCTGTTAATGATACAATGACTGTCAGTACGCCTATATTGTTACATGATTAACATTAACTTTGAGATAGTAAAGACAAGGAAATCGAAAACTTATACAAATGGTAACAATATGTGCATTTCTTGCTACATGACAGTTGTATGCATGTATGTATGTATGTTTGTATGCATGAGTGCTTACGTGCACATGACTGTCTAACTGACTGACTTTGTTTCCTCTTCAACAAAAAATACATCATGTTAATCAAATCATGGATATTACAAGAACATTAAACACAATAAGGATCCGAGTAAAAAGATAAAAGAGACATACTGCGTAAGCTAAGACAAGATGAAACATAATAATACATATAATCATGCAATTATGTCTAAGAAATTTTGGAACTAAATATCATTTATCTTAATAAGGCCACATCCTTCTTTTAGCATTTGGCTGATGCTGCGAATGTCATAGCGAGTGTCAGTACATCTAGTATATAGCATATATTGCTACAGTATTGACAATAACCTTAAAATAGGGAAGACAAGAACTTTTATGTGTTTTGGGATATGTTTGAGAATTACGCTATAATTAATCCTAAAGCGGGTGACTGGTACGTTAATGCAATTATACGTATTTAGCCCAACAAAAATAAAAAGAACAACACAGATGGAAAATTTATACAAATGGTAACAATATGTGTCTTTCATACCACATGATAGATGTACGCCTGTATGCGTGTATGTATGCTTCCATGCATGTATGTGCGTGTGTGTGTGTATGTATGTATGTGTGTATGCATTCATTGTTGGCTGACTGATTTTATTTCCTAGTAAACAGAGATAGCATCAGGTTTATCTGATTCATTCTAAAGCGTGATCCTGAAACACAGCACTTAATAACATTATTAACTCAAAGAGGAATGCTAGATATTGCGTCAACTAACATATTTACAATTGCGGAATATCTAATTATGTAAAACCATATAAATATATCTTTAGATGTACCGGAATTGCTTTCACTTAGCCAAGTATAACCCTGGTCATTCTATAAACACTTACATGGTGCTAGTACTAGTATGTACATATTTATGTATGTATGTATGTATGTATGCATGCATGCATGTATGTATGTATGTATGTATGTATGTATGTATGTATGTATGTATGTATGTATGTATGTATGTATGTATGTATGTATGTATGTATGTATGTATGTATGTATGTAGGATTTGATCAAATTATATATCAATACTAATCACACAGGACCTAAATTACTGATAACTGTCTGATCTCTGTGTAACACTAGGTTCCTTGAAGCCCCTTCCAGGTACACTTTGATATACGAAGTGTGCTGATGTAGTATATTTAGATGCAAAAGGGTTCATTTGATTAAATTATCAACGCTTATCACACAGGACTTAAATCAATGTTTGCTGTCTGATCATTGTATAATTGTATCGTCTTTGAACCCACAGACAGGTACACTTTGAAACACGACGTATGTTCATGCAGTATATTTATAATTAGACAGGTTCATTGTTTGTATGGGGTCACCCGGATTTGCTGGTATTTTTTCCCCCCAAAACTGTTGCAGTTGTCATCGCCTTATTGATCGTCTGGTGGGGTTTTTTTTCTCCAGAAATGTGGACACGACGGATCAATAGCTTTGTTCTTTCTTTCACAGGCACGTCGAGATTTTATATTGGACTCCTGTGAAATGAATATTTATTAAAAACAAATATATAAGATGCATTTTGTAGATAGTGTATATGTCTATCGAAACCAGCTCGAGGATTTAAAAATAAACTCTTGCAACAAACTTAGGCTAACTGCTTGTATCGGAAGTTTCAAAGTTACAGATTCTTTTCTAATTGTTATGTTTTCATCCCCAATGGTTTGAAATTTCAGTCTCAGTGGTCTTTACATAATAAGCTCATACGGTAGGATTGAACCGCATGCATCTAGAATTAGAGTCCATTGGTGGCTTCAGAGTTGACGTCAAGATCATCATCACTTGACGTCAATATCATCATCACTTGACGTCAAGATCATCATCTGTTACTGTACAACTACGTGGGCCGTATTTTGATGCCTGAAATTGATTTTGATTTCCGGCCACGACAGCGCTTAATCTACTTCAGTCTATTACTTAAATACCATTTGACTTGACCGTTTCGAAAGTATACTTATAATAACATTTTAATTACAATTAATATTGAAATAATACAGTTTTAATTACAATGCATACTGTACCAATAATGTTTTAATTACAATGCATATTGTAGCAACAAAGTTTTAATTACATTGCATATTGCAACAATAAAGTTTTAATTACAAAGCATATTTTAAAAATAAAGTTTTAATTACAAAACATATTGTAACAATAAAATTGTAATTACATTGCGTATTGTAACAATAAAAATTATAATGCATATTGTAGCAATAACGTTTTAATTACGCTGCATATTGTAACAATAAAGTAACTATTTTGTAGCCTGACAATGTATGGACTTTTCCGAAATAATTTTACTTTTGGTCTTATATGATGTCTGACGTGCAACATTTGGTCATTATTCAAAGCATTACTTGTATAAAAAGAAATATCCTATATATTTAACCATTTGCTTCCATAATCTACTGTGTTGAATTTAGTTCCCATAGAAAGCCCTGGTAAATTTACTTTGTCATGTTAACAGATCTATAAATTCTGGAAATGTTTGTAAAGAAAAGAAATGAAAAAATTCAATCAAATTGATTGATTGAAACTCTTGAATATTTGGCTGCAATTACATATCATACAAAGAGACACGTCTAATTACATTTCAGTATTTTCTATGTTGTACATTACATCTATACCCATATATATATATATATATATATATATATATATATATATATATATATATATATTTATATATATATATTACAATGCGTAAAGATGTAATGTACGATAAAAATTATATATCGTAATCGCCCCACATTTATTTTGTGTTTATAATTATAAATTTTACTTCTGCGTACCTAATATTAATGATGTAAAATGACTGTTTGAATTAAGTCTTAGCCTGGCATTGCCTTAAGAGAAGGACATAACGTGTCATGTAAGGTATTGTTTTAACATTTTTAATTCTTCATATACATACATACATATATATATATATATATATATATATATATATATATATATATATATATATATATATATATATATATATATATATATACACATATACGTATTTTGTCACCGTCCGTATCGATTTTTTTGGTAAAAATAAACTATCGTGTTCAGTGCATGTTTGAAGTTGTTGTTTTTTACTTTAGTAATGCCAATTAGACCACAACAAATGTGGAAGGTCGTTTTATGGAGTTCCAACTGACTGAAGGTTCTGTCAAGTATACCTGATTCTATAGCTGTCCTAACACCATCCTGGACTCCAGGTTCCGTTGTAATATTTAGGATTCGAACTCGGATCCGGTGGTGGAAAATTGGCGGGAACCAGGGACTTCTTGTACTCAGCCAGACGCTGTGTCATTTGTTTTAAAACTTCTTTATACTTCTTTGAGGCGTCAAAATGTTCCGTTGGATCATCTATCCAAAGAAATAGAGGACTGTAACGATAATACTCAAAATAAGAGTAACGTTTTAAATCTACTTAAAGACAGGCTGTATATTTCCAGGTGCACACTTCAATTTAAAAAACAAAATCATAGATTAACTCGGTGTCAAGAGACAAAGAGGTGTGTAATGCTGGAGACAATTCAAGGTTATGAGGCTACTTTTTGAGGGTTCGAACGTGTCACTCTGTTTAAAATCAGATTTTCCAGCTTTGCTCCGGTTTGTCGCGCGTTGCTACTGCGCGACAAACGGAGCAGAGTTGGAAGATCTGATTTTAATCAGATTGAAAACGTATAAGGGAAAGTGGTCACCCATTTATGCTAGGTGTCTTTCTCAAACATCCAAATGAACAAACCCAGCCGCCGTCTATGAGTTCCAGGGTTTCTTGATTCAAATTATTAGACGTATTTTTCTCACTTAAAATAAAGAAGGAAACTTCGAATATTTGCATACATATAAATACTAAACGAAAAACTTGGAAACTTTAATGAAAATTATACCTTTTAAGTGTACGCACGTCGATCTTTATCAAAAGAAGAACAAACATAATATTTTTGATTTTCTGCAACTAATTTGCATAGCCAGTGTCTTAAATTTTCTTTCTCAATTTCATTATTAGAATAAACACGTTTCTGTAAATGAACTGATGTGATTGAATTAAATGTATTTTAAAATTTACGGAGACAACAATGAGTGGCCCATTTGGACGAAACTATATGCTTTGAAAACAATGCTCTGTACTCACTTCTAATATCAAAGAGCTGGTACTGAGGATCGGCCGAGATGTTGTCTGTATGATTCTTACATTCAGCGTTGTGGTCTGAAATTGCATGCGGAAGGCCATCTTTCACGTTAGGCAATGGATACCAACCGTTCCAATGTCCGGGATTACCCTCGATGAGCTTGTAGTCACCAACTCTGCAGATGATATTTGAAAAAAGAATCTATCTGCATTTTTTGCAAATTAAGTGATTCGACTGTTGTTATGACGTTACCGAACTATTTTGCTGAAGCGTAAGAATACTGTCAGTGCATCTGGACCAATCATCTAGTCATGCGTAGTTCCATATGTCAGGTCAGAACAATCACGCTGTTGATGTTGCATTGCCGTAGGGTTATGATCAGTGCACCCACCTGATGGCGGCATTATGGAGAATTTCATCGATGTTGTAGACGAACTCTTTTCTTGGGGTTGGTGTGTTGTTACTTATTGTTGGCCACATGTTCATCCCGTCCATACCGGCGTCTGAATTTGATGGAAAGAAAATCAAAAATGTTTGCAAGACGATTAGAATATTTGATTTATATTATAGATATAATCTTTAATTAAGAATGTCTTATTCCAACTTATTGTAGGCCTCAAATACAGTCCAACTACATCGTCATCTGAACCAGAAAAAGGTAACAAATACACTGTCTTCATTCGTGTATAACGTAGATTCAGCTTCCAATAACGTGTATTAATATAAGATAATTCCAAAACATACTTACACTCAAACTCAGACAACTAAAAATTCTAACGTTTGATTGATCAATGATTTGATGATAAGCAATCAAAAATCTGAAATTTCAGTTGGGCCTGAGCTTGGTGTAATCTCGTTCAACCACATTCTCGCGTGACTCCGTGAAAACTCATAGAGTCAGGCGAGAGGTCTGGTTGAATGAGACTAAATACCGGGGCCATTTCTCTCATTATATATCCTAATATTAGACGGAAGAGCTGGATGTAAGCTGCTCGCAATTGGATGCGCACTAAACACAAGCATATGGCCTCAGACCACAATTAATTTTCCTATATAGTCTCTACATTTGTTTGTCAGTACTGAACTTTCCACTGTGTCCAAATCCTAATAAATCATATGTTGCTGTAAAGTATCTTCAAAGATGAACTCACGCTGAAGTTCTTGTCATAGGTTAACAGGCATTCTTATGAATGGCTGGACTGTAAACAAAGCAACGTGCAATGAGTCACAGATTTCACTTCCGGATCAGCACTAATGCCTCATTACTCACTGTGCACTGTCGCCAAAATACACACACACAACCACACTATAATGCTCATATTCTAAACAATAACCAAGTTCCTTTAAATCAATACTAAGAATGACTAAATCTAATGCATACATCACCACCAAAATGAGAGAGGAAAAAATGATCTAAAAATAGACTCGGACTACATTCGTGGGTACTGAACCGGAAATATTAATTGTGTCCTGATTCCTATCAGGGTCAGAAATTTTCACCTGAATGGAAAAAAACTAAAATAAATGTGTCTAAAATACTGCTGCAAAGTTTCAATGAATTTGATGCATGCATATACATTTTATCTGACACCATTGTATTACAAACACGTTGAATTTCAAAATGGCCGACTGTGAACAATGCACAAAACTTAAAGTTGAATGGTGAATTTATTAATTAAGATAAACACTTGAAATAAACTGTAGTTAGTTTTTAGTCCTCATACAAATCTGGATATTACTAGAAATTAAACCTGGCTGCTAAACTCTCAGTGGAGAGTCCATTTTTAAATATGAAACATATTTTTATTTAAAAATTTGAATTTAAATTAAATTTTCATGAAAATTTAAAAACTCAAGTTGACAAATTTTGTTCTTTTGCAACATGTCTCCATTCCTTTATCACAAACATCAATGGTTTTCCTTATCAGGTGTGAAGTAATTAAACCAGGGCCTGTCAATAATAGGTAGCACCTGAAATCTGGTAGCATCTGAATACGCTAGTTAGGGGTAGTAACTAAGGTAGTGATGTAATTTTCACCCCTTAAGGGGAGGAGCTCTTAGAAGTTAGGCTTCCAATGATATTGAAGAGTTCGTGAAGTTCTATGATACAGGGCAGCACACCTTTTCCCAGTTATATAAGGGGGAGAGAGGATAATTCTTGTACTTTTACATGCAGTTATTTTAACTGAAACCATGAAAGGGTACACCAAGAAGAAGAAAACTTCTTTTAAACCAGGAAATATTCCACATAACAAAGGGGTCAGATTTTTGACTGACGATAGTTTACCAAGTTCCAGTGCTGCATCTGCTCAAGTGACCAGAAGAATGGATGCAGACAAGTTCTCTCTCATGGCAGTGACGAAGCCGACAGGTGGGGCTCTCCAGTCAGTTGTGGCACCAGACTGTAATGGCACACATGGGTCTGCTAGAATTATACGGCCATCATCCAAAGCAAGACTGACCCTGAAAGAGACAGAAGTGAATCAGCATGATCGGACACGTATGATCTGTATGAATAAAAGTGTGGAAATGTGGAATGATATCATCCATCATCATGGAAATCAAGACAACAGATGTGAGACCTGATTTCAAAATTGCTAATGAAACAAAATGGGGATTTGCTTGGAAGCATACTATGATGTGTAAAAACTGCAGTTTTAAGTCACCAGAGTATAAGCTGTATGACGAGATAAAAACAGCTAAACCTGGGCCAAATCCTGCTGCTGTAAATATGACGTTTCAAGCTGGACCTCAGGATACACCAATGGGCAACACCAGGGCTAGATACCTACTTGCAGCCTCTTACATTCCACCACCTAGTAGAACATCTATGCAAAGGGCTTCCAACATTGTAGGTCAAGCTACTGTACAGCTAAATGAAATGGATATGGCAGACAATGGGCCCTCATCAAGTGACTCATCTAAACATGACAGAAAGTGATAAGAATATTCTCCTGGAAGTGTTGAAAATGAAACTTTCCTGTGATGTTGTGCAAAGACTGCGACTTAACACAAACACGCGGAATGTGAAGCTGTGAACAGATCAATTAGTGTTTCCTTACCTAAAAATGTTAACTATTCAAGAAACTTTGAGGCAAGAGTGCATTCAACAATACACAGGCTCAATAACAGACTTGGATCATCACTGAAAACAAAAGTAAAACACTTGGGAGGTATACTTTCACCAAGGACTCTGAGATCACTGAATGAAATGGATCAAACCTGTACTTACCATCAGTTGTATCAAAAGCGTCTGGAAACCAGGAAACGAATACTGGCAAGATGGGGAAATATGATACAGGCTCATCTTAAGTATAGAACTCAGCCCGGCAACAGGAAGTCTGATAACTGCAAAGGCTTATTGGACAGTCATTCCAAGGGCGATCACTCCTATGCACAGATTTGGCAGGAGCCAAGGACACTGCAGACAGAAAAGATGATCTTAGTCCATGTACAAAATGACAGTGCCCAAAGACACAATGAAAAACACATAATACAGAAAGGAAAACTGTCGAGGGGAAATCCGTAGGTAACGCAACGCATGTTATGTACAGTTGTGTTAAATACTACCACCTGATGAGACCTATGGAGAGGTCGAAACAGTTTTCTTGAAACATGAAGACATAAATATAGAAATAAAATTATATAAAAAAAATCAAATAACATATTTTAACATAACATGAACTGACTGACTGACTGAATGAATGAATGAATGTAATGAATGATAAATAAATGAGTGAATGTATTATGTAAGATAAAGCTGTCAAGCCAGTATGGTCAAATAAAATAAAGACCAGTCTCTCTTTCTTTCTTCTATCTTCCTTACTCAAAACAAACAGTCAGCAATGCATACCTCTATTTATCAATCAGTCAATCAATAAACTAATCCCATTTTATCCATGCAACCAGCAAGATAGCCATGTCATGCTAATGTACATTTCTCTATGGATGTAGGTGGGTGGGTCTGCAGGGCATATCATTATACCTGTAATTATTCCATATCAATATTTCAACTGTAGCATGCAGTTTGGAAATTCACCATGTCCAAAACAATTCCCATATCCTATGCAGTACTGCCTATTGTTGATATGATGGGGTTCCAGGCTGAGGTGATCCGCATTCACACACAAACTATTGTGGCATAAATGCGATGCATCTAACTCTTTTGGAATGTTTACACTTCTCATCTTTATCATGAATGCCAGTCTATGGACATGTTTCTTTTTCCAAATGTTAGTCTCATGGTCCCTATATGACAATAGCCCATATAACCTATTTGATGTTACATTGCCTGTCCAAAGTATGCAAATACTGTTAGATGCTGGCACAGAATTTAACACGATTTTCTCTGACAGAATTTCAAAAATATCCACCTTTTTAACTTGTATAAGATGTAGAAATACATACATGGTGATAATAATGAATATCAACCCCATAGGCTCTATACATTTGCATTTTTTTATCCAAAATTGTAAAATTTTAATTTTATTTTAAAAATTAATTTAAATTTTTTAAAATATTTACATTTTTTAATTTTTAATTTCATAGTTCTATTTTTAAAGTCAATATACATAAAATGTCTAAATTTCATGCATCTAGCTTGAATAATAAACTCAGGATAACAATTTAAACTTTTATAACCTTCCTACTGACAGGCCTCAGACTACAATTAATTTTCCTATATAGTCTCTACATTTGTTTGTCAGTACTGAACGTTCCACTGCGTCCAAATCCTAATAAATCATATGTTGCTGTAAAGTATCTTCAAAGATGAACTCACGCTGAAGTTCTTGTCATAGGTTAACAGGCATTCTTATGAATGGCTGGACTGTAAACAAAGCAACGTGCAATGAGTCACAGATTTCACTTCCGGATCAGCACCAATGCCTCATTACTCACTGTGCACTGTCGCCAAAATACACACACACACAACCACACTATAATGCTCATATTCTAAACAATAACCAATTTCCTTTAAATCAATACTAAGAATGACTAAATCTAATGCATACATCACCACCAAAATGAGAGAGGAAAAAATGATCTAAAAATAGACTCGGACTACATTCGTGGGTACTGAACCGGAAATATTAATTGTGTCCTGATTCCATATAAAGTACTCTCACATATGACTTCCGCAAAAGCTTGATGTTCATATCTTTAAAATGTCTGAAAATTTTCAGAAAAAAAATTCTACAATTCTTACACGCTAAGTGCATATGAAACAAAACTTGGTAATTATTTAAAAAAAACTCTTAAATTTGCAATCATCATCTTCATCACCGTTTTTTTTTTTTTTTTTTTTTTTTTTTTTTTTTAAATTCCTATTTTCATAAACAAAACATTCTGTATAAGCAGGTTACTCATACCCAGACGTAATTCTTTAGAAAACACGAACTAATGCCAGCGGTAAGATCTTTTTAATTTTGTATTTTTTTTTTTTTTCTTTTACTTGTTGACGCCGAACGTTTTCTAACTCCATAAGGTTAATTAGAAGGCTTATTAGTAAAACTCTGTCCCCTCCCCCCCCCCCATTTTTTTATTTTTATAAAACTCTGCGCTTGAGTTTGCGAAAGAGATTTCAGTCCAAGTCAATGAAAATCACTTTTCAAAAGTAAAATATTTTGTAGCTGATTGATTGAAATTCTTTCCTTTGGTGTTAGGTTAAGAATATCCAGAAAAGAATGCTGAATAAAATCATTTAAATACTTAACACATCTTTATAAACAAAGTTTTTAGGCTGTGTTTTCCATTGAAAGTTAAAAGTAAAAAGTATAGCCAAAAATTTCAGTAATTTTAATCGGAAAAGTATAAATACATCCTAAACTTTCCTAATAGAATCAAACATGTAAAAAATTTACTTGGGTTTTATTAATAAACTAAACTTCTAAAGTTATAGTATCTCCAGCCTGGACTCTCAAATGTACAACTTCATGACTCTAGCAAGTTTATACGTAATATTATAGTGTTGTTAAGACATAAAAATGCATGAAATAGCAGCATTTCCATTGGTTAATTTTACAAAGTCTTTAACTTTAGTTTAACCTAACCCTATGTAATTTCACTTAAATGACGTGTTACTGATATTTGTTTTACACCTTTACCAATTACACTTCATATTGGATGTTGCAACCAAAACAATACAATATATC
Organism: Margaritifera margaritifera; assembly: GCA_029931535.1. NCBI lineage: Eukaryota > Metazoa > Mollusca > Bivalvia > Unionida > Margaritiferidae > Margaritifera > Margaritifera margaritifera. Next base: position 1,297,233 of record JAQPZY010001631.1, read on the forward strand.
TCTATTAAATAAACAAAGAAAAATTCTACTGCTTGACCAAAAGAATAAATTCAACACGATACCAGCTGTGCCGCCCGCCACGTGAAGTAGTGTGTGAAAGCAGTACACTGTATGCATCATCCTCTGGAAGAAAATTAATAAAATGGGCGAAGTAATTGTTTCATTGGCATGAAATAAAGAAAAAGAAAACAATGTCTTGTTTGATATTGGGAATATGAAGTCAAGTATGTTTTTTAATCACTTTGTCTATCTTTCTTTTAGTCTATATTTGCCGAACCGTATGCAATGTGAAGTACCAGTAGTAAATTGTTCATTTCATAAATGCAGAGAAATTGTATCAGAGCGTAAGTAAATAAATTCCCGAATCACCGTAAAACTGACCACACTTAAGGAATTTAACGTAAAAACAAAAAAAGGCTAATTACTTTTTAATGAACTGCTTTACTCTATTGTGTTATCTTGTCTAATTATATTAGTCGTAGGTGGTGGGTAAATAGGCCCAAGATTTTAGGGGGTGGCACTACAGGCCCAAACGGGAATTTGGGCCTCTACAGACCCAAACGGGAGTTTAACATGGTGGATGGCACTACAGACCCAAACGGGAGTTTAACATGGTTGATGGCACTACAGACCCAAACGGGAGTTTTAACATTGGCGGGGGTCTCTATAGGGACAACGGGAGGGAGGGAAATAGAATTAATCTTTCTTGAAAAAGGGTGGTCCTAATACGTCATCTACTATCCAAACACCCCACACTACACTATCCAACACGCCGTGTGTAAGTGACCTTCTGCCTAGTGGCTATATCTATATAGCCTAGAGTTATATATAAAGCATTACCTATACCTCAGATCATGTTGGAGGTGTCAGTAAATTTGCATATATTGTACCTATGTTATAAATAGCTTTGATCAAGGGAACTAACTTATAATAACACTAAAATGGACGTGACTAAATGTTGTATTAAACTTCGGGAACCGTCACGGACTTTAGCATTGACTAGAAAAAATTCGGAACATTAGATTATAATGGCCTAGACTAAAAGTAACACTAAAATTCCGAAATTGTAACGGACGTTAGCGGAGACTGAAAATATTCCGGAAAAAAAATGGAAAAAATTGGCTGAGACTAAAAGTAACACTAAACTTTCGAAATTGTACCGGACGTTAGCGGAGACTGAAAATAATCCGGAAAAAAAATGGAAATTTTTTTTTTATTTTTTAAATTTTGTTTATATCAAAACACACACCACACTATCCATTTTTTTACTTTTTTAAAATTTTTTTATATATCAAACACAAAACTTACACACACTACACAACCATTTTTATATTTTTTAAATTTTTTTTATATCAAAACACTCACCACACTATCCATTTTTTTTACTTTTTTAAAATTTTTTTATATATCAAACACAAAACTTACACACACTACACAACCATTTTTTTATTTTTTAAATTTTGTTTATATCAAAACACTCACCACACTATCCATTTTTTTACTTTTTTAAAATTTTTTTATATATCAAAAAAAACCTTACACACATTTTTGGGAAGGGGAAATTTTTTAAAAAACAAATCAAAACACACAAACACACTATCTACATTTTTTTTTTTTGGGAAGGGGAAATTTTTTAAAAAACAAATCAAAACACACAAACACACTATCTACATTTTTTTTTTTTTTTTTGGGAAGGGGAAATTTTAAAAAAAAACAAATCAAAACACACAACCATTTTTTTTTACTTTTTAAATTTTTTTATATCAAAACACACACCACAAATATACAATCCATTTTTAAAAAAAAAAATTTTATTTGATGGACTGCAAAAGTTGTTGTTGTTGTTGTTGTTGTTGTTGTTGTTGTTGTCTTTGCTGCTGCTGCTGTTGGTGCTGTAGTCTATTTCTTTCCTCCCAATTTTAGATCGATAGAAAGAGAGGGAAAGTGGTTTTTTTTGTTGGTTTGGTGGGTAAAAAACAAACCACACAACACCATTCAGATATATACATCAATAATAATAATTATATTTTATTCAATGTATATACATTATGTTACTCGTGGTAATAAAAACAATTTCATATAAGTCCAATACAGTTCAATACACTTCCATATTTACCATTTCATTCTCTTATTGTTCTGACACTTCAGGAAGATTCTTGTCTACAATTCTCTCATAACTTTCTTCTGGACTCTCATTGATAAACTCCAACTTAATAAAATGCCCATTATCATCTCGAATCCACCGCTCTTTTTTACAAATCTTGTAAACTTTACTATGATCTAATCCAAAACACCTTGCCACATCACGAATGGAATCCATCTGACTATATAATCCTGAATTCAAGTCAGTTAATTTCACAGGTCTCACAAATCCTCCAATGACTTGACTCTTCTTCTCTGGCTCTTCCCATCTAGCTTGAAATCTTTTCTGGAACTTCTTCGAAAAGACCGACTTACAAATTCCAGTACAGCAATAGTAGACACTTGATGAATGACAATCAAAATATTCAGCAGCCTTTTCCATACTTTCAAATCTTCTTTCCTCTGTCTCACCAACAAACTGGCACAACACACTTCTATCACTTCCAAAATTAATTCTCCTTTTTTCTTTATCATTCTTCACATGTTTATGCAAACATGTTCGTTCACTAGCAGTCATCACTTGAAGATTTTCTATTCTATCATCATCAAGTACATCATTGAGATGTACCACTTCACTCTGTCTTGGTAGATCCACTCCATTCACCGCTTCAAAGACAAATCTCCCTCGATTTGTATGTTTCTTCCTCTTTCCTTCCTTACCAGTAACCTTAATCCTTATCAATCCAAATGAATTCAAATTTCCTTTGACTTTCCTTCCATACTTCATATGATAGACATTACCAAGTATGTCAGCAGCATAATTATCATACACCTTATGAACATACTTATTCAATTCAATTCCAGTATCTTGACTTTTATCTCGAGAGCAGTACTTTTCCATCTTCACAGTTTGAAAGTTCAATCACGACTAGTGATTCTGAGGGTAAGAAGGTCTATATATATAGGTTCCCTGGGTGAAACTGAATCAGCTTCAAAGTAAACTTCAAGATGAAAAGATCACGCCGAAGCCATGAGAAACCAGAAGAAGAAGAAGAAGAAGAAACAAAGAGGCCACGACGACGAAGATATTCCGTACCGCCTGAAACACCGCTAGATGAACTACTAGCTCAAGTCCATGCTAGTGACTTCGAAGAGGAGATGAGTGAACCTGAAACCCAAACTTCTAACCCACCCAAAACAAAATCCACTACCAGAACCCCAGGCCAAGAAATACAACCTAGTACTTTGGCTCCTCCTGAAAATTACTATTGGATTCTAGAGACTCAAAAAATAACTTCTCGAAAATTTAAAACTACAGCTTACACTCACACGGTTCACTTTAAAGACTTCAAGTCCAAAGTACCTCCCGAGAAAGCGGCGGGGTTCATTAGCGATTTGTGGGATTCTGTCTTAATGAACTTGAAACGACAATGTGGAGCCAAAGAAGACGATCGATTGAGACTGGCCATTCATCATGACAATTTGAAGAGTCCTGTTTGGATCGAGTTCAGCACCCCGGCAGAATTAACGCCAGACAAAGTCATGTCCAAAATAGAACATGTGCAACAATCCAACGACAAGTTTACCATCACCGATGGAAAGGCCACACTTTACTTGACTCACGTTTCCCCTCCTTGAGGAAGTGGACGAAGTAGGAAACCGTTACTGGTGGACGATATTCGAAGTACCAAACGCAGTGTCGTCCAAATCGACAATACTCAAGACCAGATGTGCTTTGCTCGGGCTATTGTGGTGGGCCGCACCTATGCTAACAAGAACGAGAGCAAAGAATGGAAAAGAGCCCGGAATAACATTCGACAGTCGGACAGAACCAAACAACGAAACGAAGCAAAAAGCAGAACTCCTGTTGCAACAAGCAGGCATCCCTAACCAGCCAAGTGGTTAACTTTGAGGTTTTGAAAAATGCTTTGCTGTCTGGACAAGTGGAAGACTTTCGAGTGCACACGTTAGAACCTCACAAGATCGTACGGTTACCTAATCATCAAATTGTCACTCGTCCTTTACAAAAAGTGCACCAAATCGTGTACCAGAAGCGAGTGAGACTTCCAGACCACACCACTTTACATTACTGACACGCCGATCTGCAGTATAAAAAAGGGCACCCCTTCCAAACCTAACCATTCATTGTGACTTTCAACGTTGACCGAGCAAGAAGAAGAAAAAAAAGATTAATTTTGTCATCCTCCCACCAAAGATGAATAAGAATACTCATGCCACCCACCCACCGAGGGAGAAATCTAGTGGTGTGAACTCCAAGTACCATTACGACTTGGAGTGCGATGCAGTGCCATGCGACGAGACGGATTCCGTAAGCGTTGACAGCATCGATTCATACGATCAGACGGATGCCGTACGCTTGGACATCGTCGATGCAGCAGGTGTACCTCACCGTCCCTCTAGAGATGCAGGACGACCTTTCTTCTTTATTGGGAAGAATGCTAAACGTACCTGTGAATGTCATAAAGAATTGACGATACCTGTGGCTCTGCCTGGTTATTCCAAGTATGATAATCGACTCGAGACGTTCAAAGACAAGTGGCCTAAATTTCTACTACAATCCACTACTGACAAAGCTTTAGCCAGATCTGGATTTATCTACTTGGGAGAAGGAGATAAAGTTCAATGTTTCAGTTGCGGTGTGAGACTTCACCAATGGGAGCCTACCGACTCAGCTTACATTGAACATGCCAGATGGTCTCCGCACTGTCAGTTCTTACCTTTAGTGGCCTCAGAAGAGTACGGGTACGATGAGCCAGATGCCAAGAAGAAGTAAAAAAACATGTCGGAGGATACTTTACAAGAATACATTTGTGGTTTACCTTTGGAGCTACGAGAACGCATTTACCAGTATTTTGTCCCTAGTTTTAGAAGATCGCATTTGTGACTTGCCTTCGAAGTTGCGAGTACGCATTTACAAAGAGTTGGTCCAGATCCAAGTGAAACCCAAACTCAAAGTCATTCCTCGATTTGCACACTACCGTGACTTTCACCGTATCAGAAATCTGATTTTGAAGAAAAACTATCACCAGTATCGTGAAGAATACAAAAGAGAGTTACTTCTTTCCAAATCGGAAACTTTACCCAAGTACATTGCTGGCATGCCTTTGAAGTTACGAAAACGGATTTACCAAGAGTTTGTCAAAATCCAAGTGAAACGTAAACTCAAAGTCATTTCTCGATTTTTACACTATACCCTCTTTCAAGGGTGTCTTTCATGACTAAAACACGAAACTATTGTTGTACATTGACGTGTTTATATGACAGTTTGATGGTTTTAGTGGTAGTCTTCATTGTGTACGTGTTCATTTTAATTGCATATTTTCTCACTAATTCACTTCTTCGTGTTCGTGTAAAGTTGTAAAAAATATGTTTTTGTTGGTTGGTTGGTTGTTTTTTTTAAAAAAAAATAAAAAAATAAACATGTATGAAAACGTATAAAAAGCCTTGGGTTTTTTGTCTTCTTCTCAAAAATTTTCTTACCTCAATCATGGCTACATCATCTTCTTATTCTACCTCGTCTACCTCTTCTGCTTCTGTCGTCAAAGTGATTGACGAAAAGTTAGATCGTCAAAGTTGGAATGCTTTGTATCTGCGCCATCCATTTAACATGTTGATTGCTGGACCGAGTGGTTCAGGGAAAACCGAATTTGTCAAACGATTGATCGAACACAAAGCTGATTTGTTTGATCGTCCACCTCAACGTATCGTGTGGTGTTACAAAGAGTGGCAACCGTCTTACACGTTATTGAAAGAAAGTCAAGGAGAAACCATTTCGTTTGTGGATGGTATTCCTCACGAAGACGATGGAATTGTGTCTGACGTGAGTCAAACTCATTTAGTTATTTTTGATGACATGTTAGGAGAAGACGAAGAAGAAATTAAACTTTGGTTTACACGAAAAGGACACCATCGTAATGCTAGTATTGTCTACATTACACAAAATTTATTTCAACAAAGTAAAGCTCATCGAACCATTAGTTTGAATGCTCATTACGTGGTCTTGTTTAAAAGCCCCAGAGACAAATCTCAAGTACAAGTGTTAGCCAAACAGTTAGGGGCTCATTGGCTCAATTATGCGTACGACGATGCCACTCAAGCCCCTCACGAGTATTTACTCATTGACTTAAAACCGACCACTCCTGACTATTTGAGATTTCGTGCCAGTATCTTTCACTCTTGGGGTCAAGAAGGTGGTCCTGTCATTTACACGTCCCCTTCAACCCATTTTTGAAAAAAAACTATAAAAACAGTCACTACGTCATTTCTGTCTCACACTCTTTTTGAGAGAAGAAGATGACTTCCTTTCAATCTCATCCTTCGGCTAAATTGATTCGTGCCTTGTATGGCATTAGTCGTGAAAAAAATGCACAAGTCCGTGCTCATTTGTTAGAAGCGAGTCTGAAAGAAGTGTTACGATGGTTTACTTTGACAGCACGTCAATTACTACAAGGCATCATTCACATCCCTCATCAAACTCAACGTTTTTTTCAAAGACATAAATCGGCATTGTCACAACTGGCTGATCCTAGAATCGATTCACGGACTAAAAAACAAATCATTTTAACTCCTGGTGGAAGTGGTTCTTTAGGAGGGGTTATGATTCGTTCCCTTTTGAAATGGGATCCTAATGATGCCAAAGCCAAAAAACCCAAAGCACCCAAAAAGAAGAAGAGTCCAAAGAAAAAGAAAACCACCCACCAGAAAAAGAAAAGTTCTACCAAGAAGAAGAAAACACCTACCACTAGCACCCGCCGCAAGAGAGGTACTGCGGCCAGGACGCAAACGTACACCCGCAAGACACCACGACAAACAACCGTGACGAGGTCTCCTTCTCCTTCGTCCCCATCATCTTTGTCTTCTTCACCACCCTTCACGATGATGCCTGCCAAACCGGACTTAAGACAAGTGTTTCCTAATTTGATGCAAAAATGGAAACCTATTTCGAAAGTCACCCCTTCGGGACCCTCGACGACATCGGCTGATCTGGCTATGGCAGCGGCCGCCAACAAAGTACCATCCCCTAAAACCAAAGTTCAAGAAAGAACTGGTATCTTACAAAGTTTAGTAGATTTATCCAAAGAAGAATTGAGACGATTTAGTCCTTTGAAAACACCTCAACGTCGAGTCAGACCTGTCGTGAAGTTGGTACGTCGTGCAGACAATCAGTGGAGACGTGTTCCAGTATAAAATAGAAGGGTACCCTGCCAGAGACTTCAGACTTACTCCTCCTCACCTCTAAGATGGCTCCCAAACATGCACACCACAACTACCTCCACCAAAAAAAAAAGAAGAAAACCAAAAAAGGACGACTTCCCCCTCGTCTGGCAAAACATTGGGATGTCTTGTCTGTCTTGACCAAATCTAATCCTCCCATGCGAAAACAACTCATTCAAACAGCTCCTAAAGAAATCATCGATACCGTGTGTGAATGTTGTTTGAACGTGTTAAAAGGAACGGTACCTTTGTCTAAGATACAGAAACAAAAATTAGGGAAACATCGGAATGTTCTTCGTCAAATGGTGAAAAAGAAAATACCTCTTCAACAAAAGAAAAAAATGTTGGTACAACGAGGTGGATTTCTACCTATGTTGATAGGACCATTGTTAAAAATAGCCGCTCCTTTGTTAGGAACGATTGCTGGACCACTTTTAGGAGGAGTCATGCGATAACCCCTCCCCAAAAAAAGAAGATAAAAAGGACCACCCTTCTCTGAAAAGACCACAACTTTTTGGTACCTTTGGATGAAATGGAAGGACGAAAACTGACTTTAGTACCTTACAAACGATGGATGGAATTTCATCGTTGGAACGAACAACGGATACCTCATTTACCACCCAATCCTAATCTTAACGAAATGTCTCAGTTACAACAAGAAATACAATCCCTGATGGAACGAAACAATGTGTCCGAAACAGAAAAATCCCAACGGTACGGTCAACTTTTACAACGTCTACAACTCTTTCGTCAAAAAGCAGTCGACGAAACAGCTTCACCCACTCTGAGAGATTTTAAGGCTCTGATGAAAAGCGAACCTAAAGTCACCACTAAAACAGACACCGGTACAGGGATGACCGACCAAGAAGAAGAAGAAGAAGAGTTTTTACTAACTCCACCTCTTAAAAAAATAAAAAAGTTAGCCACCCCAGATTGGATAAAAAAGAAGATGCCTACCCCTTTACCCTCAGAAAAGAAAAAGGAAGAAGTGAAGAAAGAAGTCAAAACAGAACCGATGACCCCTGTTCAAACTACCTTTACCCCAGTAGCACGTCGGACACGTAAACAACAACAATCCAAAAAGATACCTCACGAAGAAAAGAGTATTGGAACTTGGTTAACTTATTCTTGAGGAAATCATCATCATCATGGAGAAACTGTTAGCCACCATTTATTACAATCCTGGCCATGCTGCTGGTTACGGAGGAGTTCAAAAATTATATCGAGCTGCTAAAAGTCAATTGAAAAGTGTACGTTTGCCCGAAGTACGACGATGGTTACAAGAACAATCGACGTACACGTTACATAAACCCATTCGACGTAAATTTTCTAGAAGTACCACTCAAGTGGAAGGGATCGATCATCAATGGCAAGCCGATTTAGCTGACGTCTCTCATTTAGCCACTTACAATGGTGGTCACAAATATTTGTTTTGTGTCATCGACGTGTTTTCCAAATTTGCTTGGGTCGTGCCTTTGACTTCTAAAAGCAGTACCGAATTGGTACGAGCCTTAAAATTGGTCTTGAAACAAAGTGGACGCCAACCTTTACGATGGCAAACGGACAAAGGTACCGAATTTCTAAACCAAGCTTTTCAAAAAGAATTGAAACAAAGACACATTCATTTTTTTACTACCGAAAATCCTGAAACCAAAGCCAGTATCGTGGAACGTTTTCAAAGAACTTTGAAAGAACGTATGTGGAAATATTTTACACATCAACATACTCTCAAGTACATCGACGTGTTACCTCGTTTGGTCAAAGCGTACAATCAGTCGTACCATCGTAGCATCGGATGTGCCCCCGAAGAGGTCAGCCCTGAAAACGAAGTGACCGTGTTTGATAAATTATTTGGTTCACCACCCCAGAAGAAAAAAAAAAGAAAAAGAAAAACCTTGTTGAAGTTATTAAAGACGGGAGATTGGGTTCGCATCGGAAAAACCAAACGTACTTTTGACAAAGGTTATTTACCTAACTGGACTACCGAATTGTTTCGTGTCACTACCCCCGTCCGTGGACGTGATCCTCCCGTCTATAAATTGGAAGACATGCACGGTGAAGTTCTCAAAGGAACATTTTACTTGCCTGAGTTACAACGAGTGACTAAAAAAGAAGACGCCTTGTACGACATCGAAAGCATTCTCGAACAAAGAACACGCAAAGTAGGTAAACGTCGAGTAGAAGAAGTCAAAGTACGTTGGAAAGGATATCCTCCTAGTTTTGATTCTTGGATTGCGGCTTCTCAAGTCGTCGACTATAAAAAGAAAAAGAAGTAAACTCACAACATGCCATTCAACACAGTAGCCACCCAGACGACTTCAACGACTCCTTCACAGAGTTCTTCTCTTCAAGATTTACAAAAACAACCACTTTGGGTGTGGTGCGGAGAACGTGTGCCTAAAAATCAAATCGTCTTTTTCTGCCAAATCTTTGTAGTGTATTGTGTCATCGGAGCAGCTATTGCCAATTTGAGTTTACAACAAGGAGACAAACAATTGTGGACCATTTTACTGAGCAGTTGCATCGGTTATCTTTTACCCAGTCCGTCTTTGAAATTTACGACGACAGACAACAGCAGCCATAGCAACAACCACGCTAGTTCAACCAACGCCAGTTCACCTTCTTCTTCGTCCAGTCACCACCACAATACCAATTCTCTTTTGGAACCTTTTGAACATCATTCTTCTGTTCATTTGAGTGACTCCTCGGACACCAGAACCACCTTAGAACTATGAATGACCAATTTTATTTAACTTTACCCAGTGACAGTTCCATGGATGTGTTTCCCAACAACAAATTATGTTGTTTCACGGCCAAATTACCTCAGGCCTTCCAATTGGATCACGACGCTCATTGGGAAGTGGCTTTGGTAGAAATCATTCATCCTACGCAAATCAAGAATGTGTCTGGAAATCAAACCATTTTTGACGTAGCAATCTATAACGAAAAAGTGCAAAAAGAGTTGGACGCTCATGATCCTGAAATTGGGAAAAAAATGAGTTCAAAAACTGACAATACTCCCTACTCGACCTATCGCATGAGAATTCCTGAAGGGTATTATTTTAGTGCTCAACATTTGGTGGAGACGATTGCGGCCGTCTTCGAAGCCCAATTTGGCAAAGCCTTGGAAAAAAACCAAAAATGGGTAGAGATCAAATACCATCCTGTGGCACGCCGTATCTGGATACAATTTTTGAAAGGGCATGAGGGAAAGCCATTCGACGAGAAAGAAGACAAACACTTACCCGCGCACGAAAGAAAATTCATGACCATCGGTTTTTCTGCTGGGTTGTTTGATATTTTGGGTGGAAATAAAAAGTATCATGGTGAACGAACAATCCACACCAACACAGATTTCGGAGAGGCTTTTCGCACCCCTATCGAATTGAACGTTGGACTGAATTTAATGTTTGTGTACTCCGATGTGGTGGAGTACAACGTGGTGGGCCACACAGCTGCTCCCTTACTGAGAGTCATTCCTTTCAAAGTGGATACTGCTGCTGGTGCGTACGAAGAAGGTGGAAACACGTTTCACGTTCACCGTGAATTTGTACATCCTCATCATCTTCCAGTCAGTAAATCGTATTTTGACAGTGTCAACATTAGTATAAAAGGAGATTTGGGACAAGATGTGCCATTCATTGACAAAGGAAAAGTCACGGTGAAACTACATTTTCGAAAAAAACAAGTTCTCTAACGAATTGTAACTAACCTCCCAAACAAAAAAATGTATCCAGTGTACCAAGGAGTGGCTCGACAACGAGGACATGGTTTAGGAGATATGTTAAAATCGGCTTTTCGGACGGTAGCTCCTATTTTGAAACCGATGGTGACTCGAGGATTTCATGCCTTAAAAGATGCCGCTTTGACACAAGGAAAAGAATTTTTGCAAAATGTCCTCATCGACAAACAAAATCCTAAAGAAGCTTTTATGAGAGCAGGCAAAAATGTGTTGATGACCACTGGTAAAGATCTTTTAGGCCTCCAAGAAAATCCTATAAATACGCTTCACGCTTCAGACCCTGGCATTACTTCACAGCAGCAAGGACAAGGTAGAAAGAGACGACAACAACGCCTAAATCCTTTCAAACTTCATAAAAAAACACACGGCAGTTCCAAAAAGAATAAGAAGAGAAGAAGAACTGGTAGAGAATTAGACGTATTTGATTATTAATAACTGTGAAAATGATGCACCGAGATTCTTGCGAATGTACCAAGTCAGAACTGGATATGTTTTCTATGCCTCCCACCATGATGACGATGCAAGAATCCCAATGGGTGGAATTTCATCCTGTATCGTCTTTGACGGAATCAGCTCCTATCGAATTTGAAATCAAAGGACAAACCGAAGATTACATCGATCTGAATAACAGTTACTTGTACCTGAAACTTCAAGTACAAAAAAATGACAACACCCTTCCTGGGGAAGCTGCCCGAGTGGCACCCGTCAATAATTTCATGCATTCCTTGTTCAGCGGAGTAGATTTGTACTTGAATAACAAACTGGTCAGCAGCAGTTTGGATACTTACCCATACCGTGCTTATTTGGAAAATCTCTTGACGTACGGAAAAGAAGCCAAGAACACTCATCTGGATGCTTCGGTGGTCTGGAAACCTGACACCTCGGAAAAGTTCAACGACACAGAGCTGTCAGTACCGGCGAAGACTTCTGCTAATGATGGTGATCCTATAATTCCAGCAGTCCCTCACAATGTGGGATTCAACGACCGTCGAAAGAAAATCAGACGAAGTTTAGAACTGATGGATCGTTTGCATTTGGACATGTGGTTGCAAGACAAGTATTTGTTGAACGGAGTAGATGTACGCCTGAGACTGAATCGCAGTAGTGCCGCCTTCCATTTGATGGCTCATGCTAACGAGTGGAAAACCAAAATCCAAGAAGCCAAACTTTACGTGCGACGTGTAGAAGTCTTACCAAAAGTAGCCAATGACATCAGTCAATCCTTGAGCAGAACCACTGCTAAGTATCCTGTGCGACGAGTGGAAGTGAAAACCTTTACCATAGCCGCTGGACTCCGATCCAAAGTCGAAGATCACATCTTCCAAGGACAGCTCCCCAAACGTTTGCTGATTGGCATCATCAGTAATGCAGCCCTCAACGGAGTCCACGATCAGAATCCGTTCGAGTTTAAACACTACAACGTCTCCAAGATAGAAGTCAGTCGAGATGGTAAGACCTTGTGTACCAGACCTTTTGAACCTAACTTTAGCGACGGCCATAAAAATTACTTGCGATCTTACCTGAGCCTGTTTGAAGCCACGGGACAGTTAGGGCGCGACACCAGCCACGGCATTTCGTACGACGATTATGCAGGAGGGTATGCTTTGTGGGGTTTTGATTTCACTCCGGACCAAGGCAGCGATGAAGGACATTTCCACCCTATAAAATCAGGCCCACTTCGTGTGGAACTTCAGTTTGCAGATCCTCTACCCGACACAGTGAACGTCGTCTTGTATGCAGAATTTGATAATACTCTAGAGATCAACAGTTTGAGAGAAGTGATTCTAGACTATTAGAAGAAGAAAAACAGATGCAACACGTAGAAGAAGAACCTATGGAAATAGATCAGGAATTTTGTGAGAAGTCACAAACTACCACAAATGATGATGATAATGACGAAGTCCTTCATTCAGTACCTCGAATAGAAGAAGAAGAAGAAGAAGAAGAAGAAGAAGAAGAAGAAGAAGAAGAAAACCATTCCGTTCCTGTGTTTACTGGATTTATGGTTTGTCGATGGCCAGAACACGAAAAAAAGTTAGTGACCTGTTATGCTCAGGAATTGAGTCCAATCATTAACAGTCTGATTAAAGAACAATGTTATGGATGTCAAAACGATCATCCCAGTCAGATACAACACGACCAATGTATGATGATGACAGGTGAAGAAAAATTGGATGAATATTTGGAAACGGCCTGGACACAACTCTCAGATGAACACGTGTTGCAACAGTGGTATAAAGTCTTGCAGACTTCTTCTTTTCCTCCACTTACTTCTCTGGAGATCAAACGGATCGAAGGACTCATTCATCAGAGTGCAGAACCTATCCGACGTGAATATTCGTGGAATTACAAGACAGATCAATTCAAGTTTAAAGTCAGGTGTGCATTGCTGACTCAATATTTCCATTGTTGAAGAAAAAAATGGATACTAGAGAACTTTATTACCTATTGACTCGTAGTTCCTACACTTCTTCTTGGAATCCTGTGGTATGTGCTAAAGATGAACTACCTCATCGTAAACCAAAAAACGTTCATGCTTATGTCATCAATACTGACGACAGTGATCTACCAGGAACCCATTGGATTGCCGTGTACTTTCCCAACGATCACTGTGTGGAATATTTTGATTCTTATGGATTACCTCCTTTGGAAAAAGACATCATTGAGTTTATGAGAAGAAATGCCGTCTCGACTCGATTCAATAATGTGAGACTACAAGGATCAGATTCTATGGTGTGTGGACAATATTGTGTTCATTATCTTCATCAACGCAGTCTTGGATATTCCTTAGAACATTTACTGACTTATTTTGATAGTGACTATGTTCGAAACGATGCTAAAGTACAACAATGGTTTTGTCAACGTTATGGTTATCTCTTGTCTTTAGCTCACAATCGTAGTGTACATCAAAATGATGATGTAGATGTAGAAAGTTTAACATTTACTTTACCTTCCCAACGTTGTCAACCTTGTAAATATGTTCCTGTTTGAAAATTTATGGTTGAATGGTTAGTTTTTTAAAATGTTAGAATAGTTTTTGTTAATTAAAAACTTTTGTTGATTGTTGAAAAAAATGGTGTTGTGTGGTTTTTTATTGAATTTGAAATAATAATGATTATGTTCTATCTCTCTCTTTCTATCGATCTGAAGTCACCCCCCTCTATTTATTATCTCACTGTCGATCTGAACCCTATTTTTAGGTGAGCGCAATGGATGGTGTGGTGTATGTATTGGATAAAAAATAAAAAATGGTTGATAATGGACATTTTATTAAGTTGGAGTTTATCAATGAGAGTCCAGAAGAAAGTTATGAGAGAATTGTAGACAAGAATCTTCCTGAAGTGTCAGAACAATAAGAGAATGAAATGGTAAATATGGAAGTGTATTGAACTGTATTGGACTTATATGAAATTGTTTTTATTACCACGAGTAACATAATGTATATACATTGAATAAAATATAATTATTATTATTGATGTATATATCTGAATGGTGTTGTGTGGTTTGTTTTTTACCCACCAAACCAACAAAAAAAACCCACCTTCCCTCTCTTTCTATCGATCTAAAATTGGGAGGAAAGAAATAGACTACAGCACCAACAGCAGCAGCAGCAAAGACAACAACAACAACAACAACAACAACTTTTGCAGTCCATCAAATAAAATTTTTTTTTTAAAAAATGGATTGTATATTTGTGGTGTGTGTTTTGATATAAAAAAATTTAAAAAGTAAAAAAAAATGGTTGTGTGTTTTGATGTTTTTTTTTTTTTTTCCCCCTTCCCAAAAAAAAAAAAAAAAATGTAGATAGTGTGTTTGTGTGTTTAGATTTTTTTTAAAAAAATTTCCCCTTCCCAAAAAAAAAAATGTAGATAGTGTGTTTGTGTGTTTTGATTTGTTTTTTAAAAAATTTCCCCTTCCCAAAAATGTGTGTAAGGTTTTTTTTGATATATAAAAAAATTTTAAAAAAGTAAAAAAATGGATAGTGTGGTGAGTGTTTTGATATAAACAAAATTTAAAAAATAAAAAAATGGTTGTGTAGTGTGTGTAAGTTTTGTGTTTGATATATAAAAAAATTTTAAAAAAGTAAAAAAAATGGATAGTGTGGTGAGTGTTTTGATATAAAAAAAATTTAAAAAATATAAAAATGGTTGTGTAGTGTGTGTAAGTTTTGTGTTTGATATATAAAAAAATTTTAAAAAAGTAAAAAAATGGATAGTGTGGTGTGTGTTTTGATATAAACAAAATTTAAAAAATAAAAAAAAAATTTCCATTTTTTTTCCGGATTATTTTCAGTCTCCGCTAACGTCCGGTACAATTTCGAAAGTTTAGTGTTACTTTTAGTCTCAGCCAATTTTTTCCATTTTTTTTCCGGAATATTTTCAGTCTCCGCTAACGTCCGTTACAATTTCGGAATTTTAGTGTTACTTTTAGTCTAGGCCATTATAATCTAATGTTCCGAATTTTTTCTAGTCAATGCTAAAGTCCGTGACGGTTCCCGAAGTTTAATACAACATTTAGTCACGTCCATTTTAGTGTTATTATAAGTTAGTTCCCTTGATCAAAGCTATTTATAACATAGGTACAATATATGCAAATTTACTGACACCTCCAACATGATCTGAGGTATAGGTAATGCTTTATATATAACTCTAGGCTATATAGATATAGCCACTAGGCAGAAGGTCACTTACACACGGCGTGTTGGATAGTGTAGTGTGGGGTGTTTGGATAGTAGATGACGTATTAGGACCACCCTTTTTCAAGAAAGATTAATTCTATTTCCCTCCCTCCCGTTGTCCCTATAGAGACCCCCGCCA
Organism: Margaritifera margaritifera; assembly: GCA_029931535.1. NCBI lineage: Eukaryota > Metazoa > Mollusca > Bivalvia > Unionida > Margaritiferidae > Margaritifera > Margaritifera margaritifera. The sequence continues at coordinate 1,313,109 of JAQPZY010001631.1, forward strand.
ATGTTAAAACTCCCGTTTGGGTCTGTAGTGCCATCAACCATGTTAAACTCCCGTTTGGGTCTGTAGTGCCATCCACCATGTTAAACTCCCGTTTGGGTCTGTAGAGGCCCAAATTCCCGTTTGGGCCTGTAGTGCCACCCCCTAAAATCTTGGGCCTATTTACCCACCACCTACTACTTATATTGAACACAGCTTTCTCTGATCAACAAAAGTCCTTGACTAAGGTTCATACAGTATCGGAAGATACATAAATTAGAAAATGTATATAATAATGTAGATGCCATATTTTGTCTTTAAAACAGTGATCATTTGTCAAGTAACATCTGACTAACTGTAGTAGTAGTAGTGGAAGATGAAGAAGTAGTAAAAAATTCCAACTCCTCTTTATTTAAATAAGGCCTACTTACTCCGTGTGTTTGATACTTTGTTTTCTTGAGTAGGGTGTCACTGTAGACAAAAGCGGATCCCTTGGTCCCTCCCTCCCAAAGGGTCGATTTCGCCCCTCGTCAGGGAAGGTTATTCGCTCCTGCTAAGGTTTCCCCTCCGTTCTGGTAGATGAGCAAGGACCAAATTGAAAGATTATGTATATTTCGTGTTTAATATATAATTATAAAAGGTGATTTTTAAAGCTTATTTGTCACGGCTATAAAACTTTAAAATTGTGACAAAATTGTCTAATATTTTGTCATCGATGAAGACTTTAAACGTTTCAAATAATTGTGTAAGTACACAAATGTTATGAATAAAAAGTCTATTACTTTTCATGGCATTTGCTGTTTTAAAAAGTGTTTTTAAATTCATTTACATTTATTCAAGATAGATTAAGCACGCATCAATTAAATGAAAATTTGAACCTATATATGTGTCTTTATTTCTTCTAATATCAAGTAAAAATAGATGCAAAGAGGATTTTTTAAAAGCAGATCCACTGAAAGCAAAATCACTTACAAAAATTCTACTTGCGGAAGATAAATTGTTTGCAAATTGTAATAGAAGCTTTCCCCATTCATAAAATAAAATCAGAATCTAAAAAATCTTGTACCAGGGGCTCTCTGGCTACCAGAATTATTCGTCTGTGCTACCATACGTTGAGTTCAGTTAGCCTTGTGAGCTACCAGAATATTGTGTCTGGGCTACGCTACGTTGAGTTCAGTTAGCCTTGTGAGCTACCAGAATATTGTGTCTGGGCTACGCTACGTTGAGTTCAGTTAGCTTGTGAGCTACCAGAATACTGGATCTGGGCTACCATATGTTCAGGTCATTTAGCCCTGTGGGCTACTACATAATTTCATCGCTTGTTCTACATTTTAATATAGCAATATTTCTCTACGGAGAATAATTATAAATGACTTATAACAAGGAAACAAAGAAGTCTTAACACTCTCAGTTTCATACAAAAATACCTTCTGTGGGGGTATTGTGGGTTATTGAATTGTATCAGAGCCTACATTGCCTTTTTCTGATAGCTATTGGGCTACCATCTGATTTTGAAATACGTCATCAATGAAAATAAACGTTTTCGATGGTGTCTAACTTTGTTGTCATTTAGTTGGTCAGTTGGTCGTGTTTTTTAAGATTTATCGAATGGTTGGTAAGTTTTGATTACACATATGTTTGCTATTCTACATATATGTATGTATGTATGTATGTATGTATGTATGTATGTATGTATGTATGTATGTATGTATGTATGTATGTATGCATGCATGCATGTATGTATGTATGTATGTATGTATGTATGTATGTATGGTTGGATGGATGGATGGATGGATTGATGGATGGATGGATGGGTTGTTGGATGTAAAGGGTTTGGTTACATTCCATAGTTAGAACAATTTGAAAGTTAATGAGTTATATATATATATATAACTTGCTCATGTAATACATGGTTGTTCTGTTGTATCATTATACTTCTAACGCAAGAGACACAAAGTTAGCTTTCAATGGTGAGAAATGAAATACGGCGAGCGTACGGTCAAATCTAAGTTCACATCAAATGCAAAACACACTTTATGATCATTTGGTTTTAACAACGGGTGAAGAAAATGAGAATTGGTGTGCTAGTTTCCTCTTTTTATCAAGCGAAATCCATAAAACTTTCTTTGGATATATGGATGTCAGAACAGACACCTCTGGACCACACATCTGTGTGAAAATCCTTTCCCTCATTAAGAGGTTTGGCTTGGAAGTGAACAAGCTGAGGAGCCAGAGGAAATTCTTTCCCTCATCAAGAAGTTTGACTTGGAAGTGAGCACGTTGAGAAACCATGATAGCTGTGTTGAGAAACCATGATAGCTGTGTTGAGAAACCATGATAGCTGTGTTGAGAAACCATGATAGCTGTGTTGAGAAACCATGATAGCTGTGTTGAGAAACCATGATAGCTGTGTTGGAGGCGCTAAGAATATTTGTGTATGTGCGATAATACCCTTTTCTCTTTTTAGTTAGGTAAATTTAGTTAAATTAAAATGAACTGTAAAAGGTTCTGTTTATTTTCTTTGCTCGAAAAATTGAGGTTATTAGATTGTGAAGATTCTTCCTTGTAAGTCAAGAATCAAACGTTGTTCAGGTACATGTATGTCTGGGTTATCTGTTTCAGCCATCTTGCATTGAAGGCACTTGAAATTAAAAGTTTCATGTAAAACTCAAAAACTCATGATCAAAGTTAAGCTTGATTTACGAAAGGAAAAAAATTTGCATATTTATGTTTATTTTTTTAAATAAAACTCTAAAGCTACATTAAAGTTTACAGCTTCCTTCTAATTGTAAATTTGAATTTTACCATTGTAGGAAACACAAGTGAAAATGACAAAGAAGCAGGTCTCAGAATTGATCAGCATCATCAAAAAGTCGTGTAGTTTTAGTGTGTGTCGCATGAACTGAGCATGTGCATTGTGGCAGCAGGTAGTAGCCAGACCATTAGAAATATGACAGGTCATGCAGATGATGTAACTATTAATTTTGTGTCATTATATATATATATATATATATATATATATATATATATATATATATATATATATATAATATATATGTGTGTGTGTGTGTGTGTGTGTTTTTGTGTATGTATGTATGTATGTGCATATATATATATATATATATATATATATATATATATATATATATATATATATATATATATGCTATCAACGTGTATAATACTGATTAGACGTTCAAAAAGACATCACCGTCACCGGGTATTACAATCTTTCAATGTAAAAGAATTATGTACACCCTATCTATCAGAGAGCAGTGTTTAAATACTTAGACTCAAAACCATAAAGGAAGTACATATTCAGTCAGGAAGTAAATTCAACTTGTAGTAGTAAATTGCTGACACATAAATAGCGATGGTCTGCCCTACAGATAGAGTAGTGACCTAAAGGTTAAATTAAGCAACTATCTGTTTAAGTTTTTCCATCCTAATGGAACTTATTTGACGAAGGAATTACAGATGACAAAACCACGTAAGATGTATATAGAAAAACTGCATAGTTCAATGATAACAGATCGATGGCACTGGGTTACTTGAATGAAAGATTGCAAGAACAAGACTCAGACTGGAAACTGGATGGACGACTCACCGCAATACATCTACTCACACAGAAAATAAGTAAAAACTTGGAAAATCAAGACATCCTAAACTCAATGATTTTTACAAATCTGCTAATAATCAGGTAAAATATGGATACATATTCATTGCACTAGTGGTGCCTGTTACTGTGTATGCTGCTTGCAACTTTTATTTTACAGGTAAAGTACAGTAACATTCTCAATGTAAATACGTAGGTCCTAACAAGCAAGAAAATATGCCAAAAGGAGTTAAATATCTCGTTCTAACTCATCACTGAATCACATACACCCTCAGCAACATTAAAGATGAACACATTTTTCAGATAGCAACTCTAAAGCCAAGTCCAAATGTATTGATTGTACAAGGTAGTTTTTTTGTGTCGTTTATATCAAGGTAAAAGGAGATACAAACAATGCAGTAACAAACGCTAGTTATAATGCTGTTAAAGAGATAACCATATATTCTTTTTCAATTTGAATGACTACACATTTTGTGTGACATACAAAAAAATTAGTGGTTTCCTGTTTTGGGCAAATAGGATGAAACAGGGCATTATGAATCATAAATAAACTGAGAAAGTTGATAGTAGAGACAGGTATTGCACAAAGTATATGCGTTTTGTGTATGGAAAGACGTTTAGAATACCACTTAACTTTCAGATCCTAACAAATTATTGTGACATACATCCTTGTGCTCTTCTACAGGATTTCAGATTTAACATTACACTTGCAAAAGTCTTTGTATTGATACTAGGCGGTAACCAAGACAATGAACTTAAAAACATGTGTCTGGAATATGATACAGCTACATCAGAATTAATTGTACAATCAGTTAATGACAAAAGGAGGGAGAATCATGGACATGCAGCCAATACAACTTTGGCAACCTTATGCATGATTCATCAGAATGAGCTTAACGGGTGGTTTCATACTGAGCGAAAATGGCGGAGAAAGTTATTGAGAAAGGGTTTTCTTTTCAACTCAGTAACATAAATAACCTTGGTAACTTTGTAGGACTTGCCATATATGATTTCTTCTCAATGTTTTTAATTCAGGAAACAATTTATAGAAGTCACTAAGTATTTTCTTGCTGAACAAGAAAAATAAAAAAGAAATTAGTAACACAAATGTTTACAATATTAACACTGATAACCATTGTATCTAGCTTGATTTGAGAAGTAAATTTCATAGCGGATTGCATGACAGTTGTCTCAAATATATGAATACAAAAGGTCATGGTCGATGTTATTTGTTATGTACATAGATGCTACAAATCTTTAGGTGTGGATAGGATGTTATACATATAGGTAATGGTAATAAATCTTCATGGAGGCAAATGAAATACAAATTAGATGAATAGAAGAAAACTTGTTGCAAATATCACATGAATATGATGTTTGTTGCAATATTAGGAGTGAATTCATCATTTCAAGGAAAAAGAGGCCACTTAACAGAAATTAATTCCAGATTAAAACGGGTATAAAAATAACAGTAGAAAAAACTGTTATTTACATCTATCTGCTATCTGCAAATCTGGTTGTCTTTTTGACTGATATTTTATTTTCCTTATTTCATGAACCTGTCAACAATAATTAATGAATGAAATATATATCTTGTCGTTGTTATTCGGTATGATGTTTACCTCTTCACCTGAAGCATTTTAACCGCAGCCTTGATGAATAAGTGACTGTCAAAAGCAAGAATGAAGAAATATATGTATTTTGGATGTTTCAAATCAAATTATACTCTTCATGTGCTGGACCTATATACCTGCCTGCTATATGGTCATTGTCTCTTAGTTTGTTTTCAGTTATTATCTCTCACAAATGTAACATATCGTTGTTGAAATAAATTATTTTTCATCTTCCTCTTGTTACGACTAGGGGTAATATAACAAAAGAAAGAATTATGCAAACAAGCTTTCAAGATTTACAAACACAAATTTAATTTCTTAAAATATTAAATATTTCAAAGAAACAAAGTGAAAGAATTAAAAATAACTTACAGTTAAGAAATTCCTAAATAATCCTAAATTGTTCTATTGTTCACTGATCCGGAAGTTATCCAAAATATTTCGAATGAAGAATGTTCCGAATGAAAACACCACTGTGCTGATGTACTAACAAGAATCTGTTATATCAAAATATTATTAATTTTAAATAAATCCTTCTGAATGTAGAATATCATACAAGTTCTAAAAAATGTTTCCAATAATTCCAACGAAGCTGAATAATTCTTAAATCTTTAAATGTCAGTATTTAATCCCAAAAATGTAGTCTGCAAATATTTTTGAAGTAGATAATCACACACAATGAACCAATCTCGTTTATGACCTCTCAAGCTGAAGTAAATATGAAGAATCTTGAACGCAGTGATTAGATTTCTTTTATAGTATTCTATACTGCGTCTTTAAAACAAATAAAATCCATTTCTTAATTCCGTCTCAAATAAACATCCCTGTATTAGGAGCTTAATCTAACTTCTTATCAACAAATGAATCATTCTTTGAATTGCGAAATCCAGGTCAGAACTAAAGTATAAAAACTCACGCGCTAGCTCACGTGACATGACTCATGCTTCAACCGACAATATTGATTTTCCTAGGACCAATGTACTGGGTCACATTAAAATACCGTATATGTGTACTATACAAAACAACGGCTAATAGATTATAATACAAAGGTCATAAACCAAATAAAACTATATTATAATTTAAAAAGATGATACATAATTCCGTAACACTCTGTGAACACTATTTTTACATATTTTGGACTAGATTGCTCTTACACCAGTTTTGCAATTTTACTCATCCCATAGTATAATATTATGATTCAGTCTATAGCTTTTGATCTCTTGTTGATTGATTTAAGGTAGAAACAAAACCTGATGGAATATGTTTGGCAGTTTTAATTATCCAGAAAACTATATTGAGACTGTATCGCTGAGTCAGTATACTCCATCGGCAAGGTATGTCTTGACATTGCTCCAAGTGTGCACATTACTTCTGACAAGATTCCAAGTGTGACTTCTACACAGCTCTGCCGTTCTTTGCCAGTGTTGTTTGTAAACGTTGCACTTGGTATGATGATAGTTTCAAAATCACAATAAATAACATACATCGCTTTTCATAGGTGTTAATAGTTAATAGTTGCTGAATTTTACAACTGAGCCGTATTTAGGCATTATAACTTTCGAGTTATCTGGATTGTAACTTACTATTTTGAGTTCTAAAATTTTTGTACCGTCTATAGAAAAAAAAATGAATCTTTCTTACAGAAATATTTCTGTTCTTCATGTTTATTTATTTGTGATTATACTAATCTTGAAAAAGTGATATCTTTTATCTTTATAGTCATTAGTACCACCACACTAAATTATAATTAACATCCCTACATGTCTTTGTCTTTCTACTCCAGTAAGTCTTACCGATTTGAAATAGCTTCTCTCAGTTTCACCTCTGCTGCACTCCAATTTCAATATTTTATACACATTTACAGACATATCAAATCCATTTTTAATTTTCCTTATGTCGTCTAATTTACCGGACACCCTTAAAGTACCTTTTAAACCAGTTACTGTATCTATTTGGATTGTAATTTGGTGCTATGTCTATATTATCACTTGGTGTACTTAACACAGATTCCACTGCATACAAGACACACCCTCCGTCCTATTGTTATTTTTTCTACAAGCATATTTGTTCTAATCCATTCATTTAACTCTATTCATGAACTTTCGTTAAGCGGGTGACACATTTTCTGTCCAAATATGTTATGTAAAATGTCAGATAAACGTTCAATGACGTTCTTAATTTCGACTCTGTGCAATATGCTAATAAATCTTTTCTTGTATTAAAGCATTCTATACTTAACTCGTTCACTGCTTGAGTGGGTTCTTCCTAAGTCTGACCCTTACGGCTAATTAAGCTTTTACACAGCCAAATTGCCATATATTTCCGCTCACGATCTTCTTGAAATATTTTTCAGACTCGTGGAATTTTTTTAACAAAATTTTGATTACGAATCTATACTTCTGTAAATATTTGCAGAATGAATCTCCAAGTCTTTGAAAGATAACTACGTTTATGGAAGACTTCGGTTTGATTTATTTAAGTAGAGTTATTTCAATATATATATATATATATATATATATATATATATATATATATATATATATATATATATATAATTATTTCTGATGCGTAAAACGTTAAACTAATTTTAAATATGTATATTACATTAATATTTTGCAAAAGCCCAAGCATACTGAAGGGATGTTTTGTCCTGCTGATTATTTTACTCCCCCAAAGTTGCAAGGAAAACCTCTACTTCCCCGTGCTGCTTTTTACATCTCCAGCATCAAGCAACTCGTACCAAGTCACTATTATCGCAAGACCTAGGGCGGGTATGCCTGACATTTAAATGCCCTAGGATCACTGACGTTATAACAACAACTAAAGTTAGGTCTTACCGACTAACAGTTTACCAAATTCATGAGAATACTGAGCCCTACGATCTGACTAGTGGCCAACCTATATATATATATACTCGCATAGTAGCAGGAAACGACATTTAAATATCACAATAGTAGTCTCCTGTACACAGTCTCATAACAAAATTTCAAATAATTTGTCGAAGAGAACCAGTTTTTGCAAGAGCGATCATTGTTCTTGACTTGGTGCAGTATATTTTGAACTAGAAGAATACTAGAAAGATTATCACTTAATGGAAAGAATGTTTTGTGTTTGCAAAGTACCAGAAATACTACATCAGGGTCTTGGTGCAGACTCTTTTGTAAAATACTGATTTTGCTGCAGTCCAAAGCAATCATTTTTCACCCGTAAAGTAACACGAGTAAATTTATCTTGGTGTGCTCGCGACATGATTGTCTGGCGAGGAGCCAAAGCCAAATGAGTATAATTACCCCCAGAAGCAGTGTTATGTAACATGATCTCAAATATACATACAGTACAGGAATTCGATGTATTTATTTATTCGAGGCCTTACTATTTTATTTTATTTTACTATGGTTCAGTAATTTTTCAGTTTTGTTTAAAAATAGTGATGGAGTGGTAAAGTAATTTTTAAGAAGTTTTTAAACACCACCAAGTCTTTCTACAGTGAGATTCAGCCGATTGCTGGCCTAGTGATTTTTTAATTTGATTTGTAATGTTCTATACGGCCGTTCATGCAATGTGTAATCAATTTTCAAGCTTCATGACTTCATATATACAGAGAAAACAAAAAAATTTCATTCGTTAAAAAAGACATGTATGAGAAAACCGCAACCTTAAACGATGCGTACAAGCGACGGACACGGGTCAATTTGGTACTACTTATAAGCACAGTGTTCAAATATCTGCTGATAGATTAGTATATGACTACAATAAGGTTAAGATTTCAAACGACCTTGATCAAAATCACAGATAGATCACGTGAAGACTAGCAGGAGCTATCAAATGTATATGTAGCATTGTGAATGTTGATTAACCTTTGGTAGAAAAGTGTTTATTTTTTATACTCTAATTAGGATAGCGTTATTAAAGTCAGGACATGTAGTAAACACACAAAACTGCATTCTTTATTCTAACCAGTTGCTCCAAAAGCTAAAATTGTGAAATGTACATGATATCAAGACACACACGCACACAACAAAAAGGTACACGTACGTTGTTCACTTTATAACGGTATTGCACAAAGTTTACTTTTTATTTACACATTTGTTTGAAATACACTTCCGAAAGAACTGTAAGAATTATTAATAATAAATGTAGTACTGTTTGATTGTTTGATGCAAAAACATACGGGTGATAGGAGACACTAAGGTATGTATGAAGATCATATTTGGAAACTCCTTTAAACCCGAAAAAAGCAGGATGTTGTAGTATTCATTTACCATATAAGTCTTCGTTTGCCCTTCTGCATTTAAATAATATTAAGATAGTCGTTTGAATTTTAAAGCACTACTTTCCTTTAGGACAGTAAAAACTACTTGTTGACGCTGTCACTCGGCAGCGTACTACATTGAGCATGTCATGGATAATCTTGGCAGCGTACTACATTGAGCATGTCATGGATAATCTTGGCAGCGTACTATAATGAGCGTGTCATGGATAATCTTGGCAGCGTATTTTACATTTATTATGTTTGCGATTATTTCCATCACCAAGAAAATACGACTCTCTCAGAAACCACCGAGCATATTGTGATATAAATTTGGAGTGGATCCACATTATGAGGCATTTGAATGATTTCTAAGCAGTCATCTGACTTTGGAAGAAGTTGGTTTTGAAACGAAATGTAGTTGTCTTCTACAAAGAGACTAGTTAGGGATCTTTTCAGGAGCAGCTCGACCATGAAGATGAACTGGGTACTCTACAAGGATTTAGGGTTTATGTTGCAATCCCATAATAGAGGATATTTCAAAGTGATATTATCGCGCTCTCGTGCCCATTTCAACACTATGATGTGAAAAAGTAGGAATGTTTTGATACAAAAGGTGCTAGTGAGGTCAGCAAGATGTCAGTTGTGTCCCCTACATATAGATTGTACAGGTAACCATGCCACATAAATGAAATGTCCTATTTATTTTGAAGCTTAAGATTGATCCCTTGATGTTTTATAATAATGGTTGTTACGTCTAGGGGTTAGAAATAGTAAGAAAATAAAGAACGACTCGAACAAGCTTTCACAATTTATAAAATATAAATTTAATTTCCTAAAATATTAAATATTTCAAACAAACAAAGTGAAAAAATTAAAAATAACTTACAATTTAGTAATTCCTAAATAATCCTAAATGTCCTATTGAATTTTGTTAATCTGGAAGTTAATCTAAAGCATTCAAAATGAAGTCACTAAAGTGTTGATGTGCCACAAGAAACACAGTTTTAAATCCAAATGTTATTAATCTCAGGAAAACTCCTGTGAATGTATAAGTTCCTGAAGAATAGTACTTAAAATCCAAAATGTACTATGTATATAATAGAATTTCACCAGCTGATTTTACAAACAGTAATAATAAACAAACGTTGTTTCTTTATTGTGGGTTAAGCTGACCGACATAATTATTGATTTTCCCAGGACTTGACATGACTCATATAAACATGTTTAAAGTACATTGTACTTTACAAATAGCATATACTACTGAACTACTAAGTAATTATAATACAATGATTATAAACCCAAATGAAAACTATTATAATTAAATTAAAAGACACAATGCCGTAACATGGTACAGTAGCATTAAAATTGAAAAGAAATAAATTAAAGAATATATTAAAAGGGTATATGACACCAGGGCTGATTCGGCTTTTTGTGCATGTACAAGATGTGCCACGAGTTCAACCACCGCAGCTGGGCTGGTATCGTGTACTTTTCTGCACGCATGTTTAACTCCTCTTGTTCACCTACTGAGACAGTTATTTCGTACTACACAGCCTATGACTGACTTATGCTATCATATCATATTCAGTTTTTCAATATGAATTATTAAAATCTTGATAGCGTGATTTGAATGGGTAATCAAATATATAAGGTAGACTCAGTTACCGAGGCCGAGTGTGAAGTGTCAAACAGTTTGAAAGATTATAGCTCTGTTCAAGCTGTCTGTATAAGAAGTATTCTGCCATTTTCTGACTAGCTAAGGAAACTAGCCTGCATCACGAAAATGGCGATTATGCTGCCTCTACTAGCACCATTCATGAGCATTTTCTTGGTGTATGTGTCGTCTGCTCGCCCTCCGCATATCGTTCTCATAGTAGCCGATGATTTAGGTAAGTAAATTTTGTTCTATACACAAGTATGTTTCAGAACAATACATGTTTAATGCATTCTGTCAAATTCACTTCCCGACTGTACACACACATCACTTCCACTCGCCCCGACCCCCGCTCCACTCAAAGCCCAAATTCTTCATGTTTATTAACCTAAGGTGTGGATCAAACTTATAAAATCATTCTGCATCAACGAAATTTCTCCAATCATCTACTAGCTTTATTCCTTCTTAGTCGGCGAAGAAGAAGTTTTGCAACATATAGTTACGCACCGATATACACGCAAAGGTATGCACGTGCAGACCTACAGGTTCACCTCGTTATCACTTAAAAATCAACGAGCGAGTGACAATAAACACATTATGCTTGTGTTAGTCTGACTATCTAAGGAAACTAGTCTGCATCGCGAATATTTTGATACTGAGTCCATTGATTCTACACAAAGGACCACTCATTAATTTTACAAAAAAAAAAGGGTGAGCATCACAGTTAGATAGACGAAACATGACTGACATAATTGTATGCCTGTCTGTTGATGCAAAATGGAGTTAAAAGAGGAAGGCAAAGTTAAATGTTGTATGAAAAAATCTATTGTTTCCACCTGAGAATGAACAGAGTGCAACTTGGAGATGACGCCAAACCTGCATGATAAAGCACAAAAACCTCTCGTAGTGACTTCAGTTCGTTTGGAAATACAGAGAAAGCAGCAAATCTAGATATTTAGCCTTCTATGTTACAAATATATAACTGAGTATCTGAATCGAATATTGTCGTGTCCAAAATCCAAAGCAGAACGTTTTTAACTCTTGTAGTGCTTTGGGCCTTGCGTGGAATAGGGATCTCACTCCTGTAAATGGATTTTGACCTAAGACATTTTCAGTACTATGGTCAGTCATATTGTCTTTGTTATGTATCCTGTCAGTCATATTGTCCTTGTTATGTATCCTGTCAGTCATATTGTCCTTGTTATGTATCCTGTCAGTCGTATTGTCTTTGTTATGTATCCTGTAAGTCACACTGTCTTATGTATACTCTGAGTCATACTGTCTGTGTTATGTATCCTCTGAGCGCGTTAACAAACCATTAGAAGTTTGTGTGAGTGTTCAACAGTGTGTATGCAGTGGTGTAGCAACCGCTCAAACAACCCCTGCAATTGCAGAGTGTGTATGTGTGCGGGGGAGGGGGGGGGAGACCAGGCCCAGTGGGGGCCCAAAATTCCCATCAAGCAATTTGTTTTATTGTCAGTGGATTCCAGAATTAAGTTTTTCGCCGGTGGGGGCGAATTTCTTCCTACGCCAATGTGTATAGGTGTGAGTGGGCGTGTATGAATGTAATCTCAGTGTCTCTTGCTATCTAAGTGCAGTGTCGGCATCGCATTCAAAGACAAATATAGATCAAGGAAATCATTACAGTTGTTTGAATTCTAATTAGAATATCAATTAAGTCATAGACTACATGAGAAGTCTGTAAATTGAGATACATACTGACTTTATAGTTGATAAATTTGGTCTATATCATATACACAAGATTCGCTGGTGACCAATTTTCACGTGGACCAAACGCTTATGAATATTTCAATGAAAGGTTAAACCGACTGATCACTCTGGTTGACATTTAGTTCCGTGGTATCACAAATGTATTATTATTTGCAGTATTATTGATACTCTCTAAATATTTAAGAAAAAAAAATATTTGATTTTGATGTTGTATTTTATGAGTGAGTTTTATAGTTACCACATGAACAATAAAGTTGGATTTATTTCCCTTGCTGTGTTCAGAACTCGTTAAACTTGATGAGCGTCTGGTGTATGAGATCAAACTGGAAGTCACGAAACAAGACGCTTGTAGATAATCTCACTTCCGTCTTCAGTTTTATATTTTAGGGCTATATATATTATACATATCAGTTATACACAAATAGTGTGGGGTGGGGGGGGGTGGGTGGGACCATCAGATGGTAAGTACAGAACTCATAAAATAACAACGTGCAAAACATTTTTAAAAATTTCATTTCATTCGTTTTCTAATAACCACCTGAACAATACAAGTACAAGTACATGCTATAAGTACAAAGCGCTACCTATAGTGGGGGCGGATTTTATTGTCTGTGATTTAGATTCCTTCAGATGCTTCTGTTGTTGCTTTTAACTTTCTATTTTACAGCCGCGCTTGTCCATATACAGCATGTATATCAATCCGCTAACTCAAATATTTAATATGAATGGTGGATTTTAAACACGCGTGTGAATAAATATTTATATATATATATATATATATATATATATATATATATATATATATATATATATAGGTAGATAGATAGATTGACAGACAGACAGATAGATAGATATGAAGTCGATATTTCTCGAGTAAAATTTAATAAATGGCGCATCTGTACAGATTACAGAGAAATCTGCTGTCTCTAAAATTGACTATATCTATAGGTAGATAGATATGAAGTCCATATTTCACAAGTAAAATTTAATAAATGGCGAGTCTGTAGAGTTTATCGACCAATCTGCTGTCTCTAAAATTGACTTTATGATTGCTCCATTGAGGGCTGCCCACAGAATGGGAATATTACTCTTGTAGACTGAGCTTTGATCTGTATATCCTTGTCATAGGCTGATTTGATTGTGTTCACACTCCAGTTTGCAATTGTCTGTCTTAACACTAATGATAAAAACAGTTTGGTCTGCCCTTTACCATTCCACAGTTTCTGAAAGCTTCAGTTCTCTTCAAATAATTAGCAAGAGCTCTCTTTATATTCAGCTTATTAGTTTTTGAACTTAGTACAAAAGTCTTACTTCATAAATGACCAGGTTGATATGTTTTGATAGCCAACATCTGAGAAGTGTGATCCCTCAGATCTGAGCTTTAATTTATATTTCGCCTACCCTTAGTGTCTAAATATCGGAACATCGTCAGAACCTTGAGAAATGTTATTTTGTATGTCACGCATTTCAAAGACCTTTTCATTACGTATTCATTTTTTAAAACAATTTGAGTGTTCAGTGTCCACTCTGATGAAAGAATTTGCTTTCTGGATAGATGATATGCCAGAATATTCTAGTAACCTGCAAGGTGTGTTGCTCTTAGCTGTTTGCTCTTAGCTGAATTATTTGTGTTTCCAAAGATCCAGGGTATTGATTGCTTTTGTTTTATAAAGTGAGAAGCGAATGTAGGCATAGTTTAGATCGAGAGACTGCCCAATCTCCTGCTCTAATTTCCTAGGTTAATTTGCCATTTTGAAGTGCTGTTTTTCCAGATACCTTCTGAGACAAAATGTACTGAAAAAACTGATGCTGGCCTTGGGTTGCGGTTCTATTGCACCTTTTTTTAATAAGCTGTAAAATCTCTTATGCTAGAAGAGGTAAATTATGTTCATTTAACAAGCTTCCATTATACCTGTCCATTTTGGTTTGGAGAGATATTCTAATTTGAGTCCAACTCTTAAGAGACTTCTTTGAGACATTTATTTCACTAAAGACCCCACAGTAATGGATTAAAGTGTACAATGACTTATGTACAGTGTGAACAGAAAAGTAGAAAGTAGCATCTTCATTTGAAGTTTGACAATACAAATTTGCACAATATTCCTAATTCCATTACCAAAATGAGTACAAAAGTATATGTGTTGTTCATGAGATTTTCAAAAGTAACAGTGTTTGGTTTTCTGTGCAGATGATATTTTACAAAATTTAGTTTTTTCCTTCTTAAAACAAGTACAATTAAAAATATAGTGAAAGTCATCACCATATTCTTGTATGTCACAAAGAGGGCGGAATCTCTCAGACCTATCAATACCTAAGAATCTACTACGGCGAAATTGAAAAAAAAATATGTTACAAAGTCTGATAGGAGCATAATTAAATATTTTCATAACCAATTCATTTTCTTAAAAAATTATGATCAGTGATACTACATTCCTAAAACCAGCGTCCTCTTCACTGAATAAACCTGTATAATTTGAGACAATTCTTTAATCTGTTATTTAAATTGGAGGTAAACTATTTGCCAAAAGAGATGAGGATATTTATTCTTATTTAATTATCAGTATTTCATGAATCACCATGTTGTAGATAGGAGAAATATAGCCCATAAACCAGCTCGTATGCATAATAATGTCTTTAAGTATGAAATTGCCTTAACGGTATTATTAATATCATTAGTATTATAATTACTATAATGTATATAATTCAGCCTATCTAGATAATCTGGGTTTAACAGTGACATCGCCATTCTTAATAGCATCAGTAACACTATTACAACTTAATATCCAGTTGCAAAAACACAGGATTATGAATACCACTCAGGAGAGGATAAAATGGTAACACTATAAAATAAGATACAATATATAACGAGGAGGTGATATGATAATATAGTTTCATTAATTGAATTGCTACACGCAGTAGCACGAACATTTGTTATTTCTTTCCAAGTCTACCATTTGCTATGTAGAGATCAAAGCCTTTATATAGTTGCAATAGCCTATTACCACAGTTGTCATTTCTACCTTTGTTCTGTGAACATCTTTTGACAGGTATATGAAGTTCTCTTAAAATATATCTATTAACACTTTGTTGTTTCGACATCAGCAAGATTGAATGAACCAATTGCATTATCATTTAAATGTACACAAAATCATCAGCTTTTCCAGCATGTAAAGTGAAGTTCCCTAGCAAATATACCTGATCATTCTGGTGTGAATTGAAGTCCCCTAGTAAACATACCTGATCATTCTGGTGTGAATTGAAGTCCCCTAGCAAACATACCTGATCATTCTGGTGCGAATGGAAGTCTCCCAGCAAACATGCATGATCATTCTGGTGAGAATTGACGTCCCCTAGCAAATCTACCTGCTCATTCTGATGCGATGTATGTCACTTTCAATACCATCAAAAACTCAACAAAACTATAAACACTATTTTTTTAGGTATATAAACAGCTCCAAAGAGAGTATCCGTTAAGAGTAACTGGTTATCAACAGTAAACCAAAGAGTTAAACACATGAACGTATTTATAAACGTGGTCCCTGACTAGTACTGTTGTACAACCAGATATTTGTTTTAAATTTTTACGGATTAGTGGGGAATAAAGTATAGGTCCTGAAATATAAATATGATAAAATGTATAACTTTTAGTGTCAATTAGGAACAGAAGGTCAAAATTGGGGATAAATCTATAAAATCTGGAATTCTTAATTTGGACACTAATTCGCAACATTGAGCTACAAGATGTTCAGCTTGTCGGGCTTAGGTGTCGAAGGACCAGCTGTCAGCCGACATGACCTCCCATTACAATCCTAAAGTTCTAAAAGTCCAAGAAATTTAATCAATTTTTGATCCATCCCGATCTGAAGCAAATCATTGGGAAATTCCATTGTGCATTTGGTGCCATCATGGAGAGTGCAGAAGTTCTTACCATCCTGACTGTATGCAGACTTAACATCTGCCGTTTCACCAACTGCACTATCTTGAAGCGCAGTTATGTAAAGTTATTAGAGATAAATACAGTTTTATAAGTCTTTGAATTCTTCATTTTCCTGGGTTTTCTTTCAAGTACATGTCAGGGTCCCCTTTGGACAAAACAATTATTTGGTGTGTCTTTCCATTTTGTTTCCAGTCCAGGTGGTGATGTACACAGTTAAGAGTGTTAGCGCCAGTGTTTACACGCGCGGCGCATGCGATATTCACATCTTGTGCCATTTGGTCGTCATCCTCAGCTTCTGAACCGTTCGTGATATGGAGATCATCACTTCTAGTGTATATATTGAAGGTATCATTTCTGTAATCAATCTCCTCATGCCTTGAGTCGGTTAATCATGGCCTCATAGGATTCGAATCTCTGGTCAGTGAGAGACGAGATTACTACATCTAAGATTAGTAACATTCAATTTACCACACTAAGGGCGATTTTGTCAGCATATATCATCTCATAGCTATCGACCGTGAAGTGCTTCTCAAGGGCATCAGTGATGTCAGAGATTGCTAGTGGGATTCATTCATGGAGGAGCATTTGTCACGTAGGGAATCATAAAGTGCATTAAATTAACTCGAATCATGCTCGTTTTTAGTCTTTTACCCAGAGGGTGCATTTGGATTGCCACTGATATTAGATAAAATGGGGGTTTTGCTAACGTGTTGCACATTGGTAGTATACTTCTGGTTTCTGTACATAGGGAATATCAGGTGAAATAAACACCCGTATCAGAATCATTATCAAGTGTTGTAATGTAAAATGTAGCAATCCTGGTAATATATAAACCGATACGGTTTGTGATTTAGGGGGATTCTTATTGTGTCACCTTGTGTCGAACACAGTTCACAGTTGCCATTTTCAGCTTTTGCCCACACTTTTAGAGAACCCATTTGCCTTCTTTAATTTTGTCCCAGTTTTGTATGAGGAACTTGAGACGACGTCCCACATGCATCTGTGGAAACATTGTAAGTATGCACAAGTCAGGAACTTTTAGGTTTGCTTTGAAAGGAATTCGTCGTGTTCTTTTTGTGATTTGTGGGTTTGATGTTCGACAAATAACTCTTGAAGTAGCGGCTCGAACTGCCTCTGTATCAAAATTAGCTCTGGTATCCTATGGAAACGATGTTTGTCTCTCGTGGGAATTAGAAGTAGAAGTAGACTGTCTGGCCCCTAAATTAGACAATACTTCAATTTACTTCGTTCTCTTTTCTCTTTCAGTTTCTTATCGAACTGAGTATTCCAATGCCCTCTGATGTAAGCACTAAGGTTATGACTGTGTTAGAATAACCTGTATAATCACTGCATCCCGTGTCGTGCAAAGTATAACGGAGTCTAAGTGATGATAGGCGTCAATTTTTGCTACTTGATCCAAAGTTTTGGTAGTCAAACCAAATGTGTGTCACATTGTGAAGAGCACTGTCGAAGTTTTGCTTCGTCTTTTCAAAGTGTCCAGAAGCATGCATAATCAGCCCCATTCTAGTTGTCCTTGAAAAGCACATTTATCCATTTGATTTCATTGGTCTTCCAAACAGGTTGGTCTTCCAAACAGGCTAGGGCTACGACCACATATGTCCACAGCGATTCAGTAATAGAGCTTCTACTGTATCATTGATGGTTGGAACCTTCAAATTGTCTTCACAACTTTTATGTACTAGAAGTAAAGTTCTGAAATATTATTTGAAACAAGTCACCTTTTCTTGCGTCTGTAGATTTCCAGGAGTTGTTTAGAATATCTGTATAGTTTTACTCCAGAACAATACCATTCTTGTTTTTAGAATTGACTGTCAGAGCATCTCCTTTTAATTTGTCTTCAAGAATGTTAAGTCTATCCTCCAACCTAGTCTCTTAAGGTAAATATTTATGTAATATAATCGTATACAAGGGGGCTGAGTGACAAAGCAGTAAACTCAAAGACAATTTAATATTGATTAAAATCTTTGGATATTTAAAGTGTATACAGCCTATGCAGTGCCTGTTAGACCACATAAAAGTACACCTAAGTCCAATAGACTCCACCAGATTTGAAGATAGATACAATTCCAATGCAATGAATTCTAAATAAGAAATACAATTTCTTCGTGCAGTACGTGTAACAGCGTACTATTCAAGTTTAATTGTACAAGGTTAATTCAAAATAGTCATTTTGAACATTTCTGGTTCACTTTTTAGAGTACCAATCAACACGTAACAAATAAAATGGTTCATGCTAATGTCATGTCAGCTTCTGCCACAATGCTGCACTGAGACAATCAATGTCTCATCCAAAATAAACAACAACAAAAGAAGTAAAGAAACAAAAATATGTATTTTATTTTGGACACGCTTCATTGGCTTGTTTTTCTACATCTAAGTTGACAAGGCACATGAAAGCGTATTTCATGCTTTTTTACACATGTTTCTTTTTATACACCTAATTTTCTGACAGTTACAAATGCTTCGTAAACGGACACAGTTGACTGTATTATAGTTTCTTCTTCTCCATCCTCTCATTAAGTACCATTTAACTGTGGTAAGAAAACAAAATTATTGTAAGCTATATAAACAGATGTTTGTTACTAGTATGTCACATAATCATCACATAATTTAATTTCTTCAGTCTGTACAAAACGTTATATATTACCCCCAGACACAAAATCAGTCTGAATGATATTTTCATGCGTTTTGAATAAAGACACCCACTGTGGTCTGTAAATGAAAGAATATTGAAAATGAGGCCGTGAGAAGTGACTGGGAGTGACAAATATCTCATTTAACTTCATACCGAGGCACTTGAACTGATGTCAAGATGTAAGTATCTCAAATGTGCAATTGTTAAAAATTTCAATAAAAATATTTTTTTTTAAATTAGTTTATTTTTTCAAAATATAAAATGCTAATTTTTTGAACATTTTTAATCACATAATCAAAAAGTGAGAATTTTCAGGTTTGTGATTTCAGTAGTATGCTTAAAATAAAGATTCTTGGCACGGTACTATTGCATTTACTTACTTGAAATTGATTTGCCATTGACATTTTCCAGTTTATGAAAATTTATATCCAGGTTGGAACGATGTAGGTTGGAGGAATCCACAAATGTACACCCCCAATCTGGACAAACTGGCTATAAATGGGGTCATACTCAACTCCTCCTATGTACAGCCTCTCTGCACACCGTAAGTACGGAATTTAAGAGTAATTTATTTATGAGCAATATCGCTAATCGAGTGTCGTTAATGTTGCACTGTAGTCACTGTATATGATCCGCTGTTGTATTTACTCTGATTATCGCAAGTTTAGTTTGAAGTCTATTCAGTCATACTAGTGGATGAAATCTATTCTGGTTTCCATTTTGTGAAGCGGTTAATTATATAACTCTTCTTGCATGAGTTTCCAATCAATTGTAGCTTGGCCGTTGGCTAGTGTTGTTTTTTTAAATATCCATTTAGGTCGAGATAAACAAATTGATAATCCAATATAAAAATAACGAAAAAAGACCTTAACTGTTTAAGGCTTTATTTCATCATTGGTGCGCTGATAGACAGATGGATGGGTGAATGGATAGGTTGATGGATAGATATATAGACTGATATATGGCTAGCTATGTAGCTAGAGAGATAGGGTGGACAGACAGAAAGATAAGCATAATCATATTTATTTCCTGCATTTTCAGGACTAGAAACTGTCTGATGACAGGATACTATCCCTACCATACTGGATTACAGGTGATACACCTCTCTTCTTTATTATGCCATGAAATGTTTTTGTATATGTTCAAACAACTTTCTCGTACATTGTCCGTCCTAAATATACGCTGTTGTATAATATCTTAAAGAGTCATAACAGTATCAAGGCAGACAAGGGTATATAAGGAACCAATGGTATACGAATTTTTCTACTGTCTCTTCTTTATTAGCAAGTATGAGAGAGAGAGAAAGAGAGAGAGAGAGATTTCAAAATTTCTCAGTTATATTATTTAATCAACTCAGAAGTTGGTCCATCATTAAAATTTAAATCAAGCCGATGTTAAGGAATATTTCCTGATTTTACAGATGAATAAATTAGTATTTAAGTCAAGCTATTTCCAAAAAAGTAAATGTATGTTTCCTCAAGGTTGAGAAATATTAAGAAAGCTAGGGCTAACTTATGTAACTAGCCGTTTAAACACATTCCAACTTTTACATCTGTGTAATACTATTTCTCATACGTAGAAAACAATTTGACATACGTAGAAAGCAATTTGACATAGGTGGAAAGGCAGTTTCACATAGGTAGAAAGCTATTTCAAATACGCGGAAAGGCAATTTCACATACGTAGAAAGCAGTCTTGCATACTTGGAAAGGCAATTTCACATAGGTAGAAAGCAATTTGACATAGGTAGAAAGCAATTTGACATACGTGGAAAGGCAATTAAACATAGGTAGAAAGCAATTTCACATACGTGGAAAGGCATTTTCACATACATGATTTTTTTTATACATATTTGAAATAAAGGCTTATTTTACATATGCAAAATTCTTCTTCAAATAATTTTTTTTCATATGTAAAATAAAACATTTATTTCACGTATTTAAAATTTTCTTTTCCTATGTGACAAAGATTTTCACATATGTAAAAAAAAATTTTTTTAAAAATCTCACATTTGTGAAATAAACTTATCCGATACATTTTATATCCGTTTTCACATATATAAGAGACCTTGTTTTTCATATGTAAAATAAATCATTTATTTCACATATATTAAAAACTACTTTTTAAAAATTACATTCATTTCCACATATGTGAAATTAAATCAACTCTTGCACGTACTTATAAAAGAAATTCACAGATTTGAAAAAGTATTTCGTATCTGTGAAATAATATTTACATCTTTAAAATATTGTTGACATCTGTAAAATACTGTTCACATCTGTAAAATACTGTTCGCATCTATGAAATACTGTTAATATCTGTAAAATACTGTTCACATATGTAAAATAATGTTCACATCTGTAAAAAAAACACTATTCAACGTATGCAAAGAGAATTACATATTTGCAATCAATAGAGACTCCGACATAAGAATTCATATCAAATGAAATATATGAAACGAGTCAAATAATTTCTATTTTCTGTGGGCTTTGGCGAGAAAAATATTGAAATTATTCTTTGAAATTCACAATTGTAATTCGATATGAGCACAAAAGTATGATATTATTTACCATATGATGATAAACTGTATTTATTCCACAAAACTGCAAAATATTTTCATACATTGTCGTTTGACATATGTGAAAAAAAGAATTTAGTTGAAAAAGATTGTTACAGTACTTACATGGTTGATCTGGCGTTCGATACAGATGATCAATACGTATTTCCGTATCACATACCCAGATGAAAACTACTTTGGTGTCTTCTTTAACGTCCGCGCGTCGATATTTGTAGACGCAGTGAATCAAACTTTTATGAATAACACAACAACTGTCGTGTAATAAAGGCTTATTTTACAATATTACATATATTTTTCACATATGTAAAATTCTTTTTTTCATATTAAAGGATTTTTTCCACAAAAGTGGAACAAATTATTTATTTCGCATATATGAATAACTATTTTATATCTGAAATTTTTTTTTTATATGTGTCACATATGCACACACAAAAATCTTACATATCCCAAATAGTATTTAACATATGTGAAAGAAATAATAAATACTAAAATAGCCTGCAAATCGACTTGACTGTGCTGCTACACCTTATTGGTAATCACCCACTAATCTCTACCTTAACAATACCATCCAATCATTTCTCTCCAGAAGAAAATGAATATTTGCATAATAGATAGTCACAGAATGTTTTTATGAAAATTTCTATATAGAAATGAAATAATTTTATTATCACTTGCGTAGACTTAAACTTGTATGTAGTAGACCGTATCCATTGCAGCATTCCGTAATTTTACCAGATGCTGCCGGATTTTTGCCTGCTAATTTTACCACGCTGCCTCAGAAACTGAAGGAACTTGGCTACGTTACACATATAGTGGGAAAGTGAGTATAAATAAATAAATAGAAAAATGGGTATACTTTTTTTGTCACTAATATCTTAGTAATAAGATTTACGCATATTGAAGCTTGTTTCACCATACGTATGTACTAAGTGTAAGTCAGCCAATTAGTTAGTTAGTTAGTTAGTTAACTGAAATAGTGACTAAAAATATATCAAATTGTTTTATCTATTCAGTGATGTAAATGTTCAGTATATTAAAATGGGACATATTGAGAGATTAATGGAAGTCCACCTCAACAAAGTTTTTCACTAGCTTTTTCCAATCATATTCAAAATTTTTAAAAATGTATTGCCGAGAACGATCTACACAAACGTATTCGGAAAGTTTTTCATTAGAAGAGTGCATAATATATAATTTTTTCAAGTAAAAAT
This sequence comes from Margaritifera margaritifera, assembly GCA_029931535.1. Taxonomy (NCBI): domain Eukaryota; kingdom Metazoa; phylum Mollusca; class Bivalvia; order Unionida; family Margaritiferidae; genus Margaritifera; species Margaritifera margaritifera. The sequence goes on from JAQPZY010001631.1 coordinate 1,336,333, forward strand.
CCAAAAGACCATTAAAATTAATGACTGAAACCATGTTCGAGTTTGCTTCTATAGAACTTTAAAGTTTTAAACTTTCTGTAAAGCTATTCAGTTTGTATCATATAGTGGATGCCGTTATATTTTTTTCTCCATTGGCCTATTTTAAGATTTACTTACATGCCTTACTTACGTTTACGTTTCTAAAATCAAAAACTAATACTTTATCGTATACAAACAAACTGTAATGATGGCATGGGCTCAGACGTGATTCATTTTACTTTACACAGATGGCATCTGGGTTTCTGTAATTGGAAGTACACCCCGACCTACCGAGGTTTTGACAGCTTCATGGGTTACTATAACGCAGACGAAGATTACTACACACATAATGTTGGTAAGATGAGGTTCTTTATTAGGTTTAAGCCAAGTGGCTCACCAGCATACATTCTTGACTTGGCTGAGAATTCATATATATATATATATATATATATATATATATATATATATATATATATATATATATATATATATATATATATATACACGAAGCTGTGTGTATTGAAGCAGGATGCACGTTCCTGCCTGCTGAAGAGTGTCCGTTACAGTGTGAAATTCTGCAGCTATTCCCAATCTCGTTTGTCAATGTGCTTCTTTTTAACAGCTTCTATTATCGTGCACATTAATTAAATCATAAAAGAGACGCTTGAGATTAAAAATGTGCAAGTTGGTTGAAATAAAGACAGTTCAAACAGTTCACGGACAGCGTCCCAATCAGTAAAAGTGCGCCCTTTGTATATATATATATATATATATATATATATATATATATATATATATATATATATATATATATAATTTCCCGCAAGGGGTTTCACTATCGAGAGAATCAAACAACACATGCGTGAGTCTGACTTGTTGTCAACTGAAGGGTTCTTAAACACGCGAATACCACAAATAATTTTCCTCTAATCACTAATAACCAACAGTCACGAGACACTAACTTCACACCTGCTTGGTTTTTCTTGCTTCACACTTGTATTACCCATCAGTAACGTTTGCCAAGCCGAAGATAAGTACTTTACGCCATCCACCACTGAACGCGACCCAAACACCTAATACAAACAATTATTCCTATATAAACTTACTAAACACGTGTACCTAAAAATATCTATAACATGCTATGTGTTAAGAAATTGAGAGGATCCATTTTATGAAACTAATCCATGCTGCCATAAAGTCTTGTGAATACAATACATCATGACGGCTGATTCCTAGTAATTAGCTACGAAATATCTTCCCAACACCGATTCCCCATAATCAAACAAATAATCACTAAAATCTAACAAAGCTATAAATGGAGACGTAAATGCAAAAAGCACGCACCTTAGGTTTGCTACAATATGAAATAATTTGTGTAAATAGATGTAAAAACATATAATATGTAGAATTCTTAATATTTAATTTTTTTTATTGTTTTGTGTAGGGTAGAGTATGTGTACGTGTGCGTGTGTGTGTGTGTGTGTGTGTGTGTTTTATGTAAATATTTGCTTTTGGCAAAGGGACCCGTAGTTACCGAACTTAAACTTGTGTTGTACTGTTGTTGTTTTTTTTTTTTTTTTTTTTTTTTTGTTCTGTTTTGTTTTCTTCTTTTTTTTGTTTTGTTTTCTTTCTTTTTTTTTGGGGGGGGGGGAGTTTGTTGGTTTGGTTATTTTTGTATCTTTGTTTTGCTTTTTTGTTTTTTTTAGGTGTTGTTATTGTTTGTTTTTTTTCTTCAGTTTTTCTAAGATATAGTTCTCATTCAGACAAATGCGGTGCATCTGTTCTTTGCTGCACATTTATGTTCTACATCCTCGAGATACGATGAAAATAAAAATGGAACAAGAAATCATCTTGACATATACCAATATGACACAACAAATCAGAGATTAAACGGTTATCATATCTCACCTTTGATTTGGCAGAATCATACAGAGAGATGATATTATCGAGTATTTTACATCTTGCCCAAAATTCTATCAATTTCATTCAAAGTAGGTCTCTGACAACATAATAAATGGCTATGGTTAGAGCTTCTATTTTCATTATTATTAAGGTAATGTGTGATTGGGCCATTTACAACAAACATGTTATATGTTGAGCGCATGTGTTCATTGTGATTGGGCCATTTAAAAGGGGCATGCTACCTGTTGTGACCATGTGTGTTCACTGTCATCGAGCCATTTATATGGAACATGTTATCTTTTGTGCCTATGTATTCACGAAAACCAGATTGAACTTCTACATAAACCAAACAGTAATCTGTCCATTAGTGAATCTATTATAAGATGAATGAGACGGATGGTGTAAATGATCTGGATTGTAATGGCTTGCGAATACGTATGTAAATACCCATTAACCTACCCACCCATTTAACTACTTTTATGCATACATCCATCCATACTTACATACATACATCTACTTACACCTAACTCTTTTCATATCTCCATTCCTTCCTTCCTTCCTCCATACATGTCGACACGTATATTGCATGTAGAGAGACAGAAACATTTGTAAAGATAGGAAAAAAGAAGGAAAGATATACATACATACATAATTATTAAACAGAAATTTCTATGCTAATTTCATGCATTTTTTACAGAAAAAGGATACGATTTTCGGTTGAACACAGATGTTTACCACCCACTAGAAGGCGAATATTCAGCAGTAAGAAATGTTTATTCTTCAGCTGAGATCTAAATAACATTTAATACGGGTTAAGTTAGGGTGTGGCAGTTTCTAACACTAGGTTATTCAGTGAGTGAAGGACGTTAGAAATATGCAGTCAACAACTTGCATGGCTCGTCGTTGGCGAAGTAGTTAGAAAAATGAACTGTCGTAAGAGTCCGGTTGCTGCATTGTGGCAATGTTTTTACAACGCCTACTATCTACATTTTCGCCTCTGAAAACTGCTACCTTCATCTTCATTCGGGAGGTAAATGCGAGAGTAATGTCTCAAAAATATGCACATCATTTTTTTAAATCACTGAATTTAAATAAATATGGTTGTTTTCGACCAGGAGAATCTATGAAGAACTGTGTTATCTATACACAATAAAATCTCATTCTGGAACAATTGACCTTTATTTCGCGCACCTTTTTATGAAATTGTTTTATATACAGTTGCGCTTACAAACCTTTGTATGGTAAAATTATGAGACGGAACTCACTAAATACTGCAAATATGTACAGTATATAAAGAAATGAAAATCTGCATGTAGCGAGATAACAAGAGACGTGTGTGGGTTTTTTATGTGTGTCTCCTTTGTTTCAGCACATTTTTGCCCAGAGAGCCATCGATATTCTGAACTCCGTGGACCCTAAGAATGAATCCTTGTTTTTATATCTACCATTCCAGTCAGTGCATGAACCGCTTGAGGTTTGTATTACAATTTGATTCCAGACAGTGCATCAGCCGCTTGAGGTTTGTATTACATCTGATTCCAATCAGTGCATGTGCATGAGCCTTTTGAGGTTTATATTACATTTGATTTCAGCCAGTGCATGAGCCGCTTGAGGTTTGTATTACAATTTGATTCCAGTCAGTGCATGAGCTGCTTGAGGTATGTATTACAATTGATTCCAGTCAGTACATGAGCCGCTTGAGGTTTGAATTACATCTGATTCCAATCAGTGCATGAACCACTTGAGGTTTGTATTAGAATTTGATTCCAGTCAGTGCATGAGCCGATTGAGGTTTGTATTAGATTTGATTCCAGTCAGTGCATGAGCCGCTTGAGGTTTGTATTACATTTGATTCCAGTCAGTGCATGGATCGCTTGAGGTTTATGTTACAATTGATTAAAAGAAGTGAGGCTTAAATACACCCCGCTTTGTGACATTCGTTTGTGTTTATTTGGCCTTTAATCTAATAAAACATTAAAGACTGAGGATTCACTCGCAGCTTTAGCATGGAATATGTCTTTCATCTGGCTAACATGGAATATGTTTTTTATCTGGCAACCATGGACTATGTCTTTCATCTGGCTAACATGGAGTGTCTTTCATCTGGCTAACATGGAATATGGCTTTCATCTGGCTAGCACGGAAGATATCTTTCATCTGGTTAGCATCGAATATGTTTTTCATCTAACATGGAATATGTCTTTCATCTGGCTAGCACGGAAGATATCTTTCATCTGGTTAGCATCGAATATGTTTTTCATCTAACTAACATGGAATGTCTTTCATCTGGCTAGCATGGAGTGTCTTTCATCTGGCTAACATGGAGTATGTCTTTCATCTGGTTAACATGGAATATGTCTTTCATCTGGCTAGCATCTATATGTCTTTCATCTGGTTAGCATCGAATATGTTTTTCATCTAATTAACATGGAATATGTCTTTCATCTGGCTATCATCGAGTGTCTTGCATCGGGCTAGCATGGAATATGTCTTTAGCATGGAATATATCTTTCACCTGGCTAACATGGAATATATCTTTCATCTGGTTAGCATGGAATATGTCTTTCATTTAGCTAACATGGACTATGTCTTTCATCTGGCTAAGATGGAATATTCTTTCATCTGGCTAAGATGGAATATATCTTTCATCTGGCTAACATGGAATATGTCTTTCATATGGCTAACATGGAATATGTCTTTCATGTGGCTAGCATGGAATATGTTTTTCATCTGGCTAACATGGAATATGTCTTTCGTGTGGCTAGCATGGAATATGTCTTTCGTTTGGCTAACATGGAGTGTCTTTCATCTGGCTAGCATGGAATATGTCTTTAGCATGGAATATATCTTTCATCTCGATAGAAGTGAGAAGAAAAGATCATTATAAAGAGACTGGCGTTGGCAATAACATCTGACGACTTCTCAACCTTCAGTTTTAATTTTGATGTTATTAGTGCATTCCTGCAACTTTTGAATGTAACAACAATTTTTTTATTCCGTTTCAATTGCCTCAGTTATTGCTTGCGTTGTTCATAGCGATGACACGTCATCTAGTCTGTATGTCTTTGATACTATTATGCCGTAAAAACAACACTGGCTTGATGGCATTTCAAAATGGCCTCTACGTACATCCGATATCTTGTACAAGCTTGTGACGGAAAGGGCCTATGGCGTTCCGACTGATCGGTCGTGCAATGACATAGTTGCGACTCCTGTCTCTTATTATATAATGAAAAAGAAAATTTCTTGTACAATTTTAATAATGGCAATAACAGTCATGTGAAATATATTTTAAAAATATTTTTAAAAATATGATAAAACCAACGAAGAGTATACGATACCTTTGGAAATCTATAGCGGGTTAAGATCTGCCGTAAATCAATCGCGCAGGCTTTCTGTTGCGAAAATATGATATGATCCCAATAAGCGTGTCATACTGACAAAAATTAACTCACCAGTATATCCTTGTCTTTCTACATTTGATAAGAGAGGTCTGTTATCTTCAACCTGTGCAAATTTGATGAATTTTTAAACACTCATTCAGCTACTATTTTGGGGAAATTGGTGATAGGATATTATGTAATGACCATTATTTAGGGATAGATATTCAGCTATACATAGCGCACGAAAATTAACTCCGTCCTGTAATTCTTTTTAGTTATTTTGGATTGTTTGGGTCCCTAACTATGTAAAAATATCAATTTTAAAGAAGTTAAATAGTCCAACATTTCACAAGCGATTATCCTCAACATTATCTAATCAGACGTTAACTTTTTGGAATTGAATCAGAGTTGAATTATTTCTAATAGCGGAGATTGGGTTCATAGGTACGAAACTATCTGAATAAAAATTGAACCCGTTTTCAAATTTTAAAAAAATTATGGTCTTTTCTAACTTTTGTTGGAGTAAGGTGGGAATAGTACAAAATATGGCAGTTCTAGTGTTGGCATCTCTGAAAATATGCAAATCAGTAATATTTATAGGTTCTAAGTCGGATTTCTAATTTTGGAGGTTTGAATCGGAGTTCAGTTTTGTGCTTAGACAGCTGCGTGACAATGTGATTATAGGACTGTGCAGAAGTGACAACTATTTACTCCCAATTCTTCACTTTCTTTAAAACATGAACATAAACGTACTCGTACGCAGTCAGTACTGTTAACATATGAACTTAAACGTACTCGTATCCAGTCAGTACTGTTCAAACATGAACATAAACCTAGGCGTATGCAGTCAGTAGTGTTAAAACATGAACATAAACGTAGGCGTATGTAATTGATGCTGTTAAAACATAAACATAAACGTACCATTATATAATCGGTACTACTTTGTTTTGTCGGTTGCCATTTATACATTATATGCCGTAACACAAGCGATAAACGCACTGACTCAACCCCTCACCACTCTTCTGACAATGAACTCAAATTTAGTTTTGACTTCATTATGTTTGGTTCATATTTGAAAACAAAAATACCAAAGGAATAAGAAACAACTTAGATAATAATTTACATTTGTTGCCTAAACGTTTCATTCGCATACAATTGTATATGTCAAAAAAGTACGCGATCAAAATTTAAGTCAATTTTCAACATTCAAATTTTAATGATGAAAATGTACTAATATTATAAATGTACAAGAAGTTTCTTACTCAACGGTAAAGTCTGAATGATTAAAGAATTATGTTTTATTTATTCATTTAATGGAGGGGGACATGAAAACTAAAAATGATATGTCATTGGTTGGTACATTGCACGTAAAAATGTATATATTTCAGCATGTACAATTTGTATTTATATGATCGGTCGGTGAGCAGGGTGTGTACACAATGTTCTTGAATTCTTCTTCTCATAAGACAAAGATATTTTGAGTAATTATTTTCAGAGTGTTAATGAAAGCCATAAAAATTGAGGAGCCCTATTAAATTTTTATCTTCCACCGATTATTTTCTTATATTCCTAGGTGCCTGAGAAGTACGAAAATATTTATTCCCATATCCATAACACATCCAGGAGACTGTATTGCGGTGAGTATCACGTTGGAATGCAAACTTCTATTATTTTATCTGATTTATTCACATATTTGGTTAAGTCAGAAAAATGTTGGAAGATTTTTTTTCTCAGAAAATGAAAAATGTTCTCGATCTCAGACGATAATGAATATCTGGTACTGAATATATCTGACAAATTATAGTGTCAATATATCCGAAAAATTATATTGTCAATATATCTGACAAATTATAGCGTCAATATATCCGACAAATCATAGCGTCAGTATTTTCGACAAATTATAGCGTCAATATATCCGACAAATCATAGCGTCAGTATTTCCGACAATTATAGTGTCAATATATCTGCGCGGCTGAATCTAATGTGAGCTGTAAAAAAGACTGCGGCATGATTTTGTAAGGATTTTTTGTCATTTTTCAGTAGCACAGGTACTGTACATGAGTGTTGATGGTGGAAAGGGGAGGGAAAACCAAGCAGTTTTAGGTCGACATGCGATTTATGCTTAACCTAATTAGGAAATAAAGTTTCTAATCGTTCGTTAAGTGGTTTGAAGACAAGTTTGAAAGATAAAAGTCTTTTGGCGGGCATCGGTTGCCACGTGTTTGGTGCTAAATTAGATCGTTAAACGATGAAATATTTAAACTCAGCGATAGACGTTGAAACGGGGCAATTTTCAAAGTGTAAACTTTTAAGTGAATGATATCCTCTTTTTATTGTTTGCTGGCATTGTACTTGTATTACAATTCTTTGGCGAAATCTATGTATATTTATTATAGGATCTCCATCACAGTAGACGATTCATGATGCAGGTATTTTCACTGAAGCCTACACAGCAAGGCCCACACTGCCTCTGTCACCAACTTTATATTCATTTTTATATCTCGTAATGCTTTGAACAACTTTCTGTTTCCCAGGTATGGTCTCCGCATTAGACGAAGCAGTAGGAAATATAACTGCTGTACTACGGGAAAGGGGATTCATGGACAATTTACTCCTGGTTTTCACAACGGATGTAAGAGATATATTTTTACCATACTAGAAATTGTGCTTGTATCTCTGGGTAAATTTGGCACTTTATATTAAGTACGTAGCATGCGCTGATTCATAAAGAAATGCAAAATACTTATATATATATATATATATATATATATATATATATATATATATATATATATATATATATATATATATAAAGACACAAAAATTTAAAGTTACATCATCTGCATGACCGGTCATGTTTCTAATGGTCTGGCTACTACTTGCTGCTACAATGCACATGCTCATGTACGACACACACCAAAAGACAAGACTTTTGGATGCTGCTGATCAATTCTGAGACCTGCTTCTTTGTCATTTTCACTTGTGTTTCCTACAATGGTAAAATTCAAATTTACAATTAGAAGGAAGCTGTAAACTTTAATGTAGCTTTAGAGTTCAAATAACTTTATTTTTAAAAAAATAAACATAACTACGCAAATGTTTTTCCTTTCGTAAATCAAGCTTAATTTTGATCATGAGTTTTTGAGTTTTACATGAAACTTTAAATTTCACGTGCCTTCAATGCAAGATGGCTGAAACAGATAACCCAGACATACATGTACCTGAACAACGTTTGATTCTTGACTTACAAGGAAGAATCTTCACAACCTAATAACCTCAATTTTTCGAGCAAAGTAAATAAATAAAAACTTTTACAATTCATTTTATTTGAATTAAATTTACCTAACTAAAAAGAGAAAAGGGTATTACGGTACATACACAAATATTCTTAGCCCCTCCAACACAGCTATCGTGGTTTCTCAACTAAGCCAAACCTCTTGATGAGGGAAAGAATTTCCTCTGGCTCCTCAACTTGTTCACTTCCAAGCCAAACCTCTTGATGAGGGAAAGGATTTCCTCTGGCTCCTCAACTTGTTCACTTCCAAGCCAAACCTCTTGATGAGGGAAAGAATTTCCTCCTGAACCTCAACTTGTTCACTTCCAAGCCAAACCTCTTGATGAGGGAAAGAATTTCCTCTGGCTCCTCAACTTGTTCACTTCCAAGCCAAACCTCTTGATGAGGGAAAGGATTTCCTCTGGCTCCTCAACTTGTTCACTTCCAAGCGAAACCTCTTGATGAGGGAAAAGATTTCCTCTGGCTCCTCAACTTGTTCACTTCCAAGCCAAACTTCTTGATGAGGGAAAGGATTTTCACACAGATGTGTGGTCCAGAGGTGTCTGTTCTGACATCCATATATCCAACGAAAGTTGTATGGATTTCGCTTGATAAAAAGAGGAAAATAGCACACCAATTCTCATTTTCTCCACCCGTTGTTAAAATCAAATGATCATAAAGTGCGTTTTGCATTTGATGTGAACTCAGACTTGAGCGTACGCTCCCGATATGTCATCTCTCACCATTGAAAGCTAACTTTGGTCTCTTTCGTTAGATGTATAATGACACACAGAACAACCATGTATTACATGAGCAAGTTGAGGACATATATATATATCCTCACTCATTAACTTTGAAATTCCTTCTAACTATGAAACGTAACCTGACCCTTTATATCCAACAACCCATCCATCCATACATACATACATACAAACATAGATAGAAGTAGAATAGCAAACATCTGTGTTATCAAAACTTACCAACCATTCGATAAATCTGACAAAATACGACCAACTGACCAACTAAATGATGACAAAGTTAACACCATCGAAAACGTTTTTTTTCAGTGGTGACGTATTTCAAAATCAGATGGTAGCCCAATGGCTACCAGAAAAATAGCATGGTAGCCATGATAAAGTTCAATAACCCAAAGAAGGCATTTTCGTATGAAACTGAGAGTGTTAAGACTTCTTTGTTTCCTTGTTAAAAGTCAGTTATACTTATTCTCCTTAGAGAAATATTGTTATTGGAAAATGTAGAACAAGCGATGAAATTGTGTAGTAGCCAACAGGGCTAAATGAACTGAACGTATGGTAGCCCAGATCCAGTATTCTGGTAGCTCACAAGCCAACTGAACTCAACGTATGGTAGCCCAGACACAGTATTCTTTTAGCTCACAAGGCTAACTGAACTCAACGTATGGTAGCCCATATCCAATAATCTGGTAGCTCACAAGCCAACTGAACTCAACGTAGCGTAGCCCAGACACAGTATTCTGGTAGCTCACAAGGCTAACTGAACTCAACGTATGGTAGCACAGACGAATCATTCTGGTAGCCAGAGAGCCCCTGGTACAAGATTTTTCAGATTCTGATTTTATTTTATGAATGGGGAAAGCTTCTATTACAATTTGCAAACAATTTATCTTTCGCAAGTAGAAATTTTGTAAGTGATTTTGCTTTCAGTGGATCTGCTTTTAAAAAATCCTCTTTGCATCTATTTTTACTTGATATTAGAAGAAATAAAGACACATATATAGGTTCAAATTTTCATTTAATTGATGCGTGCTTAATCGATCTTGAATAAATGCAAATGAATTTAAAAACACTTTTTAAAACAGCAATAGCCACGAAAAGTAATAGACTTTTTATTCATAAAATGTGTGTACTTACACAATTATTTGAAACGTTTAAAGTCTTCATCGATGACAAAATATTAGACAATTTTGTCACAGTTTTCATATCCGTGACAAATAAACTTTAAACATCGCCTTTTATAATTATATATTAAACACGAAATATACATAATCTTTAAATTTGGTCCTTGCTCATCTACCAGAACGGAGGGCCAACCTTTGCAGGAGCGAATAACCTTCCCTTACGAGGGGCGAAATCGACCCTTTGGGAGGGAGGGACCAAGGGATCCGCTTTTGTCTACAGTGACACCCTGCTCAAGAAAACAGAGTATCTAAACACGGAGTAAGTAGGCCTTATTTAAATAAAGAGGAGTTGGAATTTTTTACTACTTCTTCATCTTCCACTACTACTACTACAGTCAGTCAGATGTTACTTGACAAATGATCACTGTTTTAAAGACAAAATATGGCATCTACATTATTATATACATTTTCTAATTTATATATCTTCCGATACTGTATGAACCTTAGTCAAGTACTTTTGTTGATTAGAGAAAGTTGTGTTCAATGTAATTAGACAAGATAACATGCGATAACAGAGTAAAGCAGTTCATTAAAAAAGTAATGAGTTTTTTTATTTTTTTGTATTTACGTAAAATTCCTTAAGCGTGGTCAGTTTTACGGTGATTCGTGATTTAGTTTACTTACGCTCAGATACAATTTCTCTGCATTTATGAAATGAACAATTTACTACTGGTACTTCATATTGCGGTCGGTTCGGCAAATATAGACTAAAAGAAAGATAGACAAAGTGATAACAAAGAAACATACTTGACTTCATGTTCCCAATATCAAACAAGACATTGTTTTCTTTTTCTTTAGTTCATGCCTATGAAACAATTACTTTGCCTATTTTATTAATTTTCTTCCACAGGATGATGCATGCAGTGGACTGGTTCCCCACACTACTGCACGTGGCGGGCGGCACAGCTGGTATCGTGTTGAATTTATTCTTTTGGTCAAGCAGTTGAATTGTTCTTAGTTTATTTATTGGGAGATATATTGCATTGTTTTGGTTGCAACATCCAATATGAAGTGCAATTGGTAAAGGTGTAAAACAAAAATCAGTAACACGTCATTTAAGTGAAATTATATAGGGTTAGGTTAAACTAAAGTTAAAGACTTTGTAAAATTAACCAATGGAAATGCTTCTATTTCATGCATTTTTATGTCTTAACAACACTATAATATTACGTATAAACTTGCTAGAGTCATGAAGTTGTACTTCTGAGAATCTAGACTGGAGATACTATAACTCTAGGAGTTTAGTTTATTAATAAAACCCAAGTCAATTTTGTACGTGTTTGATTCTATTAGGAAAGATTAGGATGTAATTACACTTTTCCAATTAAAAATTACTGCAGTTTTTAACTATAAGTTTTACTTTTAACTTTCAATGGAAAACACAGCCTAAAATCTTTGTTTATAAAGATGTTAAGTGTTTTAAATTCCTTTTTTTTAAAAATGATTTTATTCAGCATTCTTTTCTGGATAATCTTAATCTAAAACTAAAGGAAGGCTTGGGATCATATGACTTTTAAGCAAGAGTTTAAGAATTTCAATCAATCAGTCAGAAAATATTTTACTTTTGAAAAGCGATTTTCATTGACTCAGATCGAAAAGTCGTTCGATAACTCAAGCGCAGACTTATAAAAAAAAAAAAAAAAAAAAATTGGGGGAGACAGAGTTTTACCAATTAGCCTTGTAATTAACCTTATAGCGTTAGAAAACGTGCAGCATAAAGTAAAAAAAAATCTTTAAAACAAAGTTAAATAATGGAAAGATCTTACCGCTGGCATTAGTTCGTATTTTCTAAAGAATTACATCTGGGTAAGAGTTATCTGCTTGTACAAAATGTTTAGTTTATGAAATAGGAATAAAAAAAACCCGAAAAATCTGTGATGAAGATGATGATTTAAAATTTAAGAGTTTCTGCAATTACCTAGTTTTGTTTCTCATGCACATAGCGTGTAAAATTTGTTGATTTTTGTTTCTTCTGTAAATGTTCTGACATTTTACAGATATGAACATCAAGTTTTTGCGGAAGTCATATGTGAGAATATTTGATATGCTTGTGTTTAGTGCGCATCGAATTGCGAGCAGTTTACATCCAGCTCTTCGGTCTAATAATATGATATATAAATGAGAGAAATGGCCCCGGTATTTTAGTCTCGTTCAATCAGACCTCTCGCTTGGCTTTATGAGTTTTCACGGAGTCACGCGAGAATATGGTTGAACGAGATTACACCCAAGCTCAGGCCCAACTAAAATTTCCAATTTCCGATTTCTGGTTGTTTATCATCAAATCATTGATCAATCAAACGTTAGAATATTTATATGTCTGAGTTTGAGTGTAAGTATTTTTTGTAATTATCTTATATGAATACACGTTATTGGAAGCTGAATGCACGTTATACACGGATTAAGACAGTGTACTTGTTACCTTTTTCTGATTTAGATGACGATATATTTGGAATGTATTTGAGGCCTACAAAAAGTTGGAATAAGACATTCTAAATGAAAGATTATGTCTATAATATAAATCAAATATTCTAATCGTCTAGCAAACATTTGTGATTTTCTTTCCATCAAATTCAGACGCCGGTATGGACGGAATGGACATGTGGCCAACCATAAGTAACAACATACCATCCCCAAGAAAAGAGTTCGTCTACAACATCGATGAAATTCTCCATAATGCCGCCATCAGGTGGGTGCACTGATTATAACCCTTGGGCAATGCAACATTTTAGTGCAGTGCTATCATTCATTTTATATTGAAAGACCAATGTTACTGAATTTTTGAATCGCAAAATATAGTAATGAAAATCAGCTTCCCTGAAAAACTCAGCTTTGTCTCGAAACACGATATGAAACTGCTCACAGAAGCAAGGATAGTAAAATAAGTTAGACCACTTGTTTACGATATATATATATATATATATATATATATATATATATATATATATATATATATATATATATATATATATATATATATATATATATATAAGAGTTTATGGAATTTTTTTTATAAATTTAAATTTCCGGCTCTCAGACAGCTGCAAAAAATATCTTGCTCTGATTTATAGCAAGCTAACATAATAGTATATCCCAAAAGAATTATCTTGAGATAAAAGAAAAGAAAATATCTTGGCTAGAAATAAAATCGCAGCCCCTCCTCCCCCCACAAATTAAATGGTCAGTACCTTATAGTAGATGAATTTGCTATGTGTATGTTCATTGTTGTATAAGTTGTCATCCAAAAACTGTAACTAAAGTGGGATGATTCAGCTCACACTGTAGATGACACCCTGTAAAACTCATTGTCTTGACATTAGAGAGCTTGTTGATAAAAATAGGAAGTGCTGACACTGAAGCATACAATGTACTAGCTGTACTATTAATATAATAGGCAGGGAAACTTTGAGTGGGATGCCAACACCGGGGCAAGATATTTATCAGACACGGCTAGTAAACATAAAACACACTGACTCAACAAACGAGAAAATATTTTGTGGACTAGAGAAATTATGTAAAATAAAAAACAGAAAACAACTGCTCTCCTGAAAATCTTAGGATGATTATAGGACTTAGACAGGTGTTATGTATGATGTTTATATAATATTATAAATATTTTGGGAAATTGTAAGTGTTTCTTCGCTTTGGTGTTTGCTTAAATCTTAATGTTTATCATGAAAAACATGTTTAACTAGTGTCCTTGAATTAGGTTGTTTTGATCAATATGTTTTCTCAGTTTGAAGGTCAAGGTTGAATTTTGTTTACAAGTAAAATTCCATTAAGATGACACATGTTCTAGAACATTCTGTCATGTGACCAATCTTTATATATGCCACGTTTGGCGGACATTTATTCAGTTTTGACATTACCATCAGTCTTGTAAAGAGCTATTACAGTTGTGAAAATTCATTACAAATTCTAAGAGAGGAATTATTTTAAATATTCATTGGATTATAACAGTGCTCATAAACTTTTGGATTTTGGATTTTTAATTAATGATTTTGGAATTTAACTGAACTTATTCAGAGATTTTGGAATACTTCATTTTGACATCAGCACATCAAGATTTCTAGTACATCAGGACTTTGGAGACCATTAGCACATCATAACATTCAAGGACACAGCCGTGAATTCGGAACATTCTATATTTAGGACTTGTGATTAGAACAATCATTCTTATTGGATTATTAGGATTTCAAAACACATTACTGTAAGTGACTTTTTGATTTTTCATTTTAATTATCTAGTAATAAATTGCTTGTTGATTTTTTACTTGATTTGTTGGTTTCACTTTCTTTCTGTTACATTTTTCTTAGACCATAGAGTCGTAACATAGGAAATCATGTAATTAACACATTAACACACTCTAGTAAACAACTTTGTAAAGAAAATGACTTTTTTTTTAAAATCTGAAATTTTTCCAAAAGTTGGATTTGACCCGAATATCTTTCACAACATCCCATTCGGCCGCCATATAGGTATAAATGACACGTGTCAACAAGGGATTAAAAATTCATAAATATAATTATGTTTGTAATATTTGAAATTAAATTGTGACAAATATAACTATTTTAGTTTTAAAAAAATTTAAAAAATCATATTTTTTTCGAATTATTTTGTTATGAAAAATGAAAACATGCTTTTGGTATCATTACATTCATAACAATATTACTCGGGAATTTCCGTACATTCCTTACTGACAGAAAATGCTGAAGTACCGGTACAGTGAAAAAGTTCCGTGATACGTACCACCGGAAAAAAATACCGCGGTAAACCGGTCATAACTGAATAATAGTACACGTATTCGCATCTCAAGGTAACTAATAGATTTACAATGGAGAAAATATTTGAGACGAAAGTTTATTTCCCATGTCGCAATTCAATTTCTATATTAAACACTTGCCCATCTCTTCGTTCCATATTTATGCATACTCTTTTAGTCCCAAACGTTTGTTTTAAAAAATATATATGTCATAGATACATGCATGTTTATTCTGACCTGACAAATGGAACTACACATGACTAGATGACTTGTCCAGATGCACTGACAATATTCTTACTCTTCAGCAAAATAGTTCAATAACGTCATAACAACAGTCGTATCACTTAATTTGCAAAAAGGGCAGATAGATTCTTTGTATCATCTGCAGAGTTGGTGACTACAAGCTCATCGAGGGTAATCCCGGACATTGGAACAGTTGGTATCCATTGCCTAACGTGAAAGATGACCTTCCGCATGCAATAGCAGACGACAACGCTGAATGTAAGAATCTTACAGACAACATCTCGGCCGATCCTCAATACCAGCTCTTTGATATTAGAAGTGAGTACAGAGCATTGTTTTCAAAGCATATAGTTTCATCCAAATGGGCCACTCATTGTTTTCTCTATAAATTTTCAATTTTTTTAATTCAATCACATCAGTTCATTTACAGAAAATTGTTTATTCTAATAACGAAATTGAGATAGAAAATTTAAGACACTGGCTATGCAAGTTAGTTGCAGAAAATCAAAATTATTATGTTTGTGCTTCTTTTGATAAAGATCGACATGACTACACTTCAAAGGTATACTTTTCATTCAAGTTTCCAAGTCTTTGTTTTCGTATTTCTATGTATGCAAATATTCGAAGTTTTCTCCTTTATTTTAAGTAAGAAAATATACGTCTAATAATTTGTTTATAGAAACCGTGGAACTCACTGACGGCGGCTGGGTTTGTTCTTTTGGATGTTTGAGAAAGACACCTACCATAAATGGGTGACCACTTTCTTTTACACGTTTTCAATCTGATTCAAATCAGATCATCCAACTCTGCTCCGTTTGTCGCGCCGTAGCAACGCGCGACAAACCGGGCCAAAGCTGGAAGGTCTGATTTTAAACAGAGTGACACGTTCGAATGCTCAAAAAGTAGTCTCATAACCTTGAATTGTCTCCAGTATTACACACCTCTTTGTCTCCAGTATTACACACCTCTTTGTCTCTTGACACCGAGTTAATCTATGATTTTGTTTTTTTAAATTGAAGTGTGCACCTGGAAACATACAGCCTGTCTTTAAGTAGATTTATTAACACATTATTCTTATTTTGAGTATGATCGTTACAGTCCTCTATTTCTTTGGATAGATGATCCAACGGAACATTTTGACGTCTCAAAAAAGTATCCAGAAGTCTTAAAACAAATGACACAGCGTCTGGATGAGTACAAGAAGTCCCTGGTTCCCGCCAATTTTCCACCACCGGATCCGAGTTCGAATCCTAAATATTACAACGGAACCTGGAGTCCAGGATGGTGTTAGGACAGCTATGGAATCCAGCATACACGACAAAATCTTCAGTTGGAGCTCCATAAAACGACCTTTCCACATTTGTTGAGGTCAAATCGGCATTACTATAGTAAAAGTAACTTCAAACATGTACTGAACACGATAGTTTTTTTATTTACCATAAAAAACGATACGGACGGTGACAAAAAATACGTATATATGTGTGTATATATATATATATATATATATATATATATATATATATATATATATATATATATATATATATATATGGGTATAGATGTAATGGACGACACAAAAGATAAGATTAATCTACAACGTAGAAGATACTGAAATGTAATCAGACGTGTCTATTTTTATGACATGTAATTGCATCCATCATTCAAGAGTTTTAATCAATCAAATTGATTGAATTTTTCCCATTTCTTTTCTTTACAAACATTTCCAGAATTTATAGACCTGTAAACATGACAAAGTAGATTTACCAGAGCTTTCTATGGGAACTAAATTCAATTCAGTGGATTATGGATACATACAATATTTTTTGTATACAAGTAGTGCTTTGAATAATGACCAAGTGTTGCACGCCAGACATCATATAAGACCAAAAGTAAAATTATTTCGGAAAGGTCCATACATTGTCAGTGTACACAATAGTTACTTTATTGTTACAATATGCACCGTAATTCAAACGTTATTGCTACAATATGCATTGTAATTAAACTTTATTGTTACAATATGTATTGTAATTAAAATTGTATTTTTACAATATGCTTTGTAATTCAAACTTTATTTTTACAATATGCATTATAATTAAAACTTTATTGTTGCAATATGCAATGTAATTAAAACTTTATTGCTACAATATGCATTGTAATTAAAACTGTATTGGTACAATATGCATTGTAAAAAAAACTGTATTGTTTCAATATTAATTGTAATTAAAACATTAAAATGTTATTTTAAGTATACTTTCGAAACGGTCGAGTCAAATGGTATTTAAGTAATAGACAAGTAGATTAAGAGCAGTCATGGCCCGAAATCAAAATCAATTTAAGGCATCAAAATACAAGCCACGTAGTTGTACAATAACAGATGATGATCTTGACGTCATGTCCGAAGCCCCCAATGGTCTCTGATTCTAGATGCATGTGGTTAAATCAGTTTATTATGTAAAGACCAGTGAGACTGAGATTTCAAACCATTGGGGATGACGACATAGCAATTAGAAAAGAATCTGTAACTTTGAAACTTCCGATACAAGCAGTTAGTCTAAGTTTGTTGTAAGAGTTTATTTTCAAATCCTCGAGCTAGTTTCGATAGACATATGCACTATCTACTAAATGCATCTCATATATTTGTTTTTAATAAATATTCATTTCACAAGAGTCCATTATAAAATCTCGAGGTGCTTTTGAAAGAAGAACAAAATGATTGGTCCGTTGTGTCACATGTCTCATGTATGTGTGTATGTATGTATGTATGTATGTATGTATGTATGTATGTATGTATGTATGTATGTATGTATGTATGTATGTATTTGGAAAAAAGACCTGCAAATCCGGTCACCTCATACAATCAATGAACCTGTCTAAAGCTAAATATACCACATCAGCATACTTCGTGTTTCAAAGCGTACCTGTCTGTGGGTTCAAAGACCATACAATTATACAATGATCAGACAGCCAACAGTGATTTAAGTCCTGTGTGATTAGCGTTGATAGATAATTCAATCAAATGAACCCGTCTGCATATAAATATACTACATCGGCACACTTCGTATATCAAAGTGTACCGGGAAGGGGGTTCAAGTACAATAGTGTTATATAGAGATCAGACAGCTATCAGTCATTTAGGTCCCGTGTGATTTTAATATTGATATATAATTTGATCAAATCCTTTACATACATACATACAAACATAGATACATACATACATACATACACGCATATATACATACATATATACACGCATACATACATACATACACGCATACATACATACATACATACATACATACATACATACATACATGCACGCATACATACATACATGCACGCATACATACATACATACATACATACATACATACATACATACATACATACATACATACATACACCTGTATCAACATACTTTATGTTATACTATGGTCAGACAGCTATCAGTCATTTAGGCTGATTGTGCTAAGTGCTTATAGATAACTTGATCATCGACCATGACACAGGTCTCGTTTTGAAACATCTCAGAATGATAGTTAAATATTGGCTGACAAATAGTTTGTAAGAATAATACACGTGTACGCGATTCAGACAATATCATATATCTCACTTAAAGATCAAATATGGAGAACTGTTTTTTTTTCCAATTAGTAAACTT
The DNA here is from genome assembly GCA_029931535.1 of Margaritifera margaritifera. Classification (NCBI taxonomy): domain Eukaryota; kingdom Metazoa; phylum Mollusca; class Bivalvia; order Unionida; family Margaritiferidae; genus Margaritifera; species Margaritifera margaritifera. Next base: position 1,355,509 of record JAQPZY010001631.1, read on the forward strand.
TTCGTGTTATTTGTAGAACAATATTTGTAAATTAAAAATTCGTTTTTCCTGTACAATCTGCTCCCACCGAATTCCTGAAATTTAGGGCTAAAATTAGAAAAGAGTTAGCTTGTCCAAAAGTATCGACCTCCTTTGGCACAGGCTCAGTTTGAAGGTAAGTTGCACAATGTGGTACAAATTTTTGATCAAAGAACTGAAAAAGCTGAAGGGCGTTTGTTTTCGTTATTTATTTATTTTTTTTCTTGATGAAGAATGGTGTAGAAAATATTGATTGAAAGATTTAAAATGTGGACCAAACTGGGAAGTGTCATTAAAAGCTTTGCTAGTAATGCTCGTTCCAAAATTTAATTTCAATTTTCTTGTAACACGCACAGGGGTTCCTCTACCGAGCGAATCAAACACCTGCGTGAGGTTGGGCTGGAAGTCCCTTGTTTTCCCCTATTTCCAAGGACTTCCCGACAACATTAGTTGTTAACTGGAAGTTCTCGTAACGCGCCAAGACTAGAAATTTTTTTTCTCTAATCAATAAATAAATGACCAAAATTTCACAACTACAACTTCACATTTGCATGGGTTTTCCTTGTAGCATGCCGAGGCATGAAGCACACATAACACAATTCAAACACCCAATGCGGGGTACTATAAAAATACTAAAACTGCATCAAAAGAATCTTGTCTCTATTTTTTTTATACTAAAAGTTTATTTTTCATTATTAACCAATTATGGACCACCAAACCCGTATATACTCTATTGTATCTGAACCCATTTATAGACTGGTTCACATTTGTTTTTATGCTAGTCTGCCCCCATCTCAAACTGCGCAACCAGTCCATGCCACTGCAAAGTCCCTGAAAAACTCTAAGTATGATGTCTGTTCCTAGAAATTGGCTAATTACTCGGGCTGGGAAATATTTTCCCAATACCGACTTCCCATAATCAAACAACTAATCACTAAAATCTAAGGAACCTATAAATGGAGACGTAAAAACAAATGGAACATACCCAAATTTATTACAATATTTAAGACCATCAAATAACTACTATTCCGTGTAGACTTTGAAAAAGGGATTAGTTATTGATTTTGGCGACAACGTCGATGTCACGTTAATTTTGAGATGATATTGGCGAAAATGGAGAGAGAGCGAGAGAGGAGGATTAAGAAAAAAAGTTCCCTTTCTGAATATAAAAACCATCTCAATAAAAACTATAGTGCATTCTCCAAGAATTAGTTTTAACAATAAATAGGTATTTGATGTACGTATTTTCTTTTTGTGACATATGTGATATAACTGTTAAAAATATATGTAAAAAACATGAAAGCCGATATTGATCTAATGCAGTGTATTTTCCTCCCAACAATGTCATCATTTAATTTATATTAGCCATTGATAACTATATTGACACTACGTGCAGCATTTAGTCGTACCAATTTCTTTAATTTGAGTGATGAGAAGGATGAAGAAAAAGAACAGAGAGAGGATTGATGGATCATTAAGGATAGTAACCATATCCAGGAGACGATTCACAGGTCCAGTACAATGACCAACAATGAATTCAGACCCGAACGCAAATAAATTCAATTTTTTTCCAGCATTTGTTATTGATTGTGATGGTTTTTTCTTCTGTGGGAATTGATTGAATTTCACGGAATTATATATGGAATTATGGATTATTTATGCCTAGATGACCAATACTTGAGAGTAAATACCTGCTTTACCATTCTGCATAAGTATTTTATTTCTGCATGCTGCATGAAATTTATAAATATATGTAGTTTTATTAAAAAAACTTTTCAAAATTTCAGCTTAAACGAAACTATACAATCCCCACCCCTCCCCAAAATTCTGTCAAGGAACCACCTCTAAAAATCATGAAGTCAAATACTCTCCGTGAGGCTAAGGGATACAGGCATTAATGAGGTTCTCATTTTTCTATGTGATCCATCTATATGTATGCTGTAGGGACTACACAGCTGCTTGGCTCAGAATGTAATGGTGATCCCTCTAATTGCATGATGTGGGGGACTACCTAGCTGCTTGGCTCAGGGGATAATGATGATCCCTCCGCCTGCATGGTATAGGGGATTATCTAGCTGCTTAGCTAAGGGTATAATGATGATCCCTCTGCCTGCATGGTATAAGGGATTATCTAGCTGCTTGGCTCTTTTGATAAGGAGAAAACCAACAATGGACTGAATACTTCTGAGAATCTGAGTGAAACAAGATTTGATTTTTTTTATTTTCACTTTGATGGCGCTCCAAGTACCTATCAAACTCAGTAGTCATAGGGCAAATTACTTGAAATTTAGGCGGCCATTTCGAAATTTAGGTTGCCAAGGCCTAATATATTGGTCACCTTAGACATTGAGACCAGAAATCCATTTAGTATCGAAATAATGGTACATTAGGACAAAAGTAAAGCTGTCAGTTACGGCAAATTAAAGAGTAATTATTACAAGGCATAATGTTATTTTATATTATACCGAGATCTGTCTGACAGAATTGCCAACAGTCATCATCTGCTTTAACCTGAGGCCAGTCATTAAAATTCACAATTTGGAGTTCACTAAACTATCCCCGATAAAAGGCTTTCAGGATCCATGCTGGTCTTTAATATTTGGGCAACATTACCTCTCTCTGCAGCCAGAATATGAGGTGGTTTTATGAATTTTAAGATGGTAATGAATCCATGGAAGATGACTCATGTTCTGGAAGACCGTTGTCTGGAATTAGTATCCAGAAAGTGGCTGCTGTGAAGGAGGCAATTGATGAAGATCATCAATACATAGTGTAAAATACTTCTGTTATTATGGGCATTAATTCATCAGCTGAAGCTGAGTATGGTCTGTGCAAGATCGGTCCCGTATTTGTTGATGGTTAATCAACAACAGATTAGGGCTCAAATTGCCAAACAGCAACTCGCCAACTATAAAAAGAGTGACCAAAGACGTTTGAATGAGATTGTCACAGGTGATGAAACATAGTTTTAGTTTTGTACCCAACTCAAGAGAAAATATTAAAGTTTGGATCGGAGAAATAAGTATCGACAAAAAATTACTCAACGTAGCTGGATTGCCATGAGAGTATTCAAGCGCATTATTTTTCAATCCAAAAGGTTAGTCGTCAAGATACCTGTGCCTAACTCTGCTAGTTTCATTCATGGTTCGTACAGTCCCAGAGAGTTTTTTTTCAAAGACTTTTCAATGACTTCCAAAAGTTTTCAAGGATCATTTATTTTTATACCAACAATGAACTTTCACCATATATTGTTTTGCTTATCGCTGCATAAGTATGTACAAAGGTAGAAGAAAACTGAACTAACAATAACTAATTAGTGCGCCACACCAGCAAAGGGACTCTACTCAATCAGGGAACCAGCTATATCATGTGTCATTGTATAAACCTAATTTTTGTCCCATTTTATTTATTTATTCAGTTTTAACTTTTTGTATTCTCTTAGTAACATTGAAAGACTTTTTCAACAAATTCAAGGACTTTACAAGAACAAGGGTCCCTTGAGGGCACTGACACTTTACTGACCATAAATAATGTTCAGGATTTCAAGATAAGACCATTTCTTCCTTTTAACTGCCAAGTGTCGAAACCATCCCTGATAATCCTCTGTGATTACAAGAGTTTCAAATTAGCTGCTATGGTGGCCATATTGGATGTTAGATTGGCACCATTTTCATTTACGACCAAGCAGACATCATAAGAATTATTTTCGTGAAAACCCCATGTCCATCCATTCATGGGGGAGTAGTGACAACGCAAATTTTCAAGACGCCTATTGTGGCACCATATTGGCTGTACGATTGCCACCATTTTCATTTAAGACCAACTATTTATCATAAGACGTCTGAAGAAGTATGTTGGTGAAAACCCCATGTTGATATGGGCATCCATTTTAGAGATAACAATATTTCCAAGATGACCACCATGGTGGCCATAATGAGGGCCAGTTTGCATCATTTTCATTTAGGGCCAGCTAGACAGAGTAACTCTTCTGATCAAAATCCCTGGTCAAAATGACTTTATATTTAAAACCAGTTTTGATAGCAAGATTTTCAAGATGGCCACCATGGTGACCATAACGGACTTCAGACTGACACTATTTTAATTCAGGACCAACAAGACATCTTAAGAAGTCTCACAGTGAAAACCCCATACTGATATGACTTTCTGTTTTTAAGTAGTATCCATGAGAAGATGTTCAAGATGGCTGCCATGGTGGGCATATTAGATATGAGATTTGCACCATTTCCATTTAGGACAAACTAGACATAACAAGAAGTCTTTTGGGTGAAAGCGCAATGTTGATATGACTAGCCATCTAGGTATAGATAACACGATTTCATGATAGCCATTGTGGTGGCCATATTGGCGGTCAGATCGGCACCATTTTCATTTAAGACCAACTAGACACAACAAGAAGTGAAAATACCATGTTGATGTAACATTTCATTCACGAGAAGTAGTGACAACAAGCTATTCAAGATGACCACTGTGGTGGCCATATTGGATATATGAGCGGCACCATTTTGATTTAGGACCAACCAGACATCATACGAAATTCTTTCAGTAAAAAAGCCATGTTAATATGACAATGTGTAAGCGGCACTATTTTTATTTACGACCAACTATACATCATAAGAAGTCTTCTGGTGAAAACACCATGCCATGTCAATATGACTTTCTGTTGAGACAAGTAGCGATAACAAGATTTTCAAGATGGCTGCTGTGATGGCCATACTGGATGTAAGATCAGCACCATTTTCATTTAGGACCAACTAGACATCATAAGAAGTCTTTTATTGAAAACTCCATATTGATGTGACCATCCATTCAGAAGGAGTAGCAATAACAGAATTTTCATGATTTTTCATATTGGTCATAAGATTGGAACCATTATCATTCAGGACAAAGTATACATCATAAGAAGTCTTCTGATGAAACCCCCATGTTAATATGACTTTCCGCTCAGGAGGAGTAGTGATAACAAAATGTTCAAGATGGCTGCTGTGGTGGCCATATTGGATGTCAGATCAGCACCATGTTCATTTAGGATCAGCTAGACATCATAAGAAGTCTTTTAGTGAAAACCTCATGTTGATATGACCCATCCATTCAGGAATAGCAATAAAAAAATTCAAGATGACTGATGTGGCAGCCATATTGGATGTCTGAGCAGCTCCGTTTTCATTTAGGACCAACTAGACCATGGTAGTTTAGGAGAAATAGCGATAACAAACGTGTGCTAATGAATGGATGGACAACAGACCAACCCATAAAATCTCCTAGTGCATGATGAGTAGAGCTAATAAAACCAACTTTCCATAATTCAATGAGTTTTCAAGGTAACCCCTCAGATTCAAAGATTGTTCAAGATTGTGTGAAGCAAGGTCATTAGACATTTTTATGGAACACTACCGAACCATCCATCCACATACTGGCACCAGACGTGTTCATCTACTCCATGACAACGCACCAGTGCATAAATCTGCCGTCATGACAGACTTCCTGAAGGAGCACAGTATCCAAACTTTGCCACATCCTCTATACAGCCCTGACTTATCTCCAAGTGACTTTGTGTTGAATTCTGTTATTAAAGATTCACTGAGAGGCAGACGATTTGAAAGCCGTCATGCGTGTGGAAGTGCAGTATTCCAGTGTAGGAACAACGTACCAAAAAAATTATTACAAAATGGCATTTAATAATTGGATAATCAGACTGAAAAAGCGTATAGAGGTGCATGAGAGTACTTTAATGGACACACTGACGTACTGTTTACCAATAAAGAACTTTGTTGTACAGCGTACTAATATTTAGAACTTTTCAAATACCCTTGTATACCTAGCTGTTCTATGCATTTAGCTCATGAGCTTCATTTAAGTAAAAACAGTTTGCACCTATAATCAATCACTAACTCCAGAACTCTTACCTTCCTGTTCCTTTCCAGGTGTTTGCGGATGTTGACAGCCTTTTTGATCAGGTGGTTAAGATCCTCAGGGATGTCAAGTGCCAGAGCCTTGGCCTTCAGGATGCAAAGGATCTCGTTACTTGTGACAAACCTCACATGGGCAACACAATGGGAGTCCCTCAAAATAACACCTGTAAAAATTCAAACACATCAAGATATGAAATGATGGTAAAAGTTACCTCTCCATGCTTTGGTGAACAGATGCAACTTGTCCACATGCAAACCTTATTCCAAGTTTTAAAAATAAAATGATTTTACCAGACATTAGCTAGAGGGGGGGGGGGACTCTCCTCTTAGCTTCTTAAACAGGGTCGAGTCAGGAAAATTACAGGGTGGTATAAACCTTACCTGTAACACCTGAACAAGTTCCATTTCATTTTTCCCTTCAATGTATCCAGTTCTCAGTTCCAACTGACATTTTCATGTAAACTACCCTGAAGCTGTATTAGCATTATTCTGACGAGTTTTTCCAGAAATTAACCCGTTCCTTACTGCAGTATGAATGTTGTTCTGGTCAGAGAAACCCCTCTCACAATCTGCAGTCATTAGGGTCATGTGCATAGCTAGCTTTAACAAGTTAGGAAATAAATCCTTATGGTTCCTGTTCATGATCTTATTTCCTGAGAAACTTCACTTGTTTCCATTTGATCAGAGGTCCCCTGAGACGTATCTTAAGTATTACCAGTCTCCAAGTTATCAATGACACATTCAGTATCCTGATCAAAGTAAAACAAATCCTAGCAGAGTGAACTTTAGAGTAATTCATAACCTGCCTGTCAATGTCTTGAGTACGCCTGAATGGATTTCTGGTCATATGCAGTCAGGCAGTGTGAAAGATGCATGGAATAGGACGTACAACAAAACAAAAAACCAACTTTGTAACCTTTGATAACATAACACGAATCAAAAAAGTCAAACTTCGTTCAGATTATTTGCTTATTGTAGATTTTTGTTTTTGCAGGAGTTTAGGTTTCATTGCTCTAGTTTTCACACATAGCTTATATCGAACTGCGTTACAGATGGTACGTTTTGTGTAATCTGGGCACTTGCGTGGCCTGGCAACATCAATTCAAATTTGAGATGCTGGTGTGAATGACCTCTTTTCTACAGAAATGCATTATACTCACAGAAGGGGATTTTCACACACATACACACAGATGCATGACATAAAAGTGCACACGAAACTGACATAAAAGCACAATCTGGCCAAAGAAACTAAAGAGGTTCAAGGTAGATTATATCAACTAGCTTCTGACAGGTGGGTGTAGTCACCAAGAAGAATTAGTACATAAAGGTTGATTTGGACAACAAAAACTGTTCAACATCAACCACAACAATGCAAAGCATTGAAATAATTGAAACAGCTGAGGTTGGCAAAATAGTGTGGCGAGTTACTTACTGTAATGCATTTCTTATCAATATTGTCCCTAGTCTGTTTTAGGAGAGCACTGCATCGCTTAGGTTCAATCTAGAATTCAGAAATATGGTGCCAATTGCTGTTTGACAGTTTCTAAATAGGCCAGATCAGAACTTGATGGGCCAATATTTTGCATGATTTATATTTTTTGAATAGAAAAGTATGCTTTTTTCTTTTGTAATTTCTCACCAAGATGTTTACAATACCAAAATGTAAATAAATATACAAAAATTCTTTCATCATGAGTCCAATCTTTGTGTAATATCTTGTTCTCTTCCAACATGCATTGAAAGGAACTATGCATCATTTAATTCACAGCAAAATGAAATGTTCCTAATGATTTGCCTCTGAAAGACAATCATGCCTAATGTAGAGAAGACAAACGTTGATCCAATTTTTATATTGAATTAAATTTACTTCGGTGTTTTGCTCTTGTGCCATTCTGTATCCTGAGATCATTACTCGTTGAAAATATTTGTTTTTTACTTAGACAAAATGTTTGCAATAGCAATCTAAAACCATTTTACTGAGCAAACATCTAATGATATGCAAATAAGAATCACTTTATATATACATATATCTATCAATATACCGGTAGTGATCATTTTAAAATGCCACCATTTCCTTGCACTGTCTTTATCCTGAGAGAGCATGAGACACAAATATTGCCTTTGACAGCGTTCTTACCATGGACATAGCAAGCCATGCTGCATAAACTGCAGACTTTATTACTACTCTGTCCAAGAGTTCATTTTATTTAGGTTCTGATCTTTAGACAATTTCACTCAGATAGTATCACTTTGATTTATTTATTAGGTAGCATGTTGTACTTGATCTCGGCCATAAAGTATCATAGGAGATGAGTAAACCATTATTTCCAGAAAATCCCGAGTTTTGCCATATATAGGATTAGGAGATTCGGGAAAAAGGCCTAGCATAAGTGCAATCGGAAATAATTGCTTAATGGAAATTTTTCTTCCCATAAATACAATAATTGAAAATGTTTTACAATTAATAATTGGCTGGAACAAATGTATCAAAGATAAAAAAATGCACCTTGTTTTTTTATTTGTGCCACTTCTGGGTGCACTGAATTTATTTTATTGCTGGATTTAGTGTCTTATGCAAATCCCACAATGGCAAAAATACCAAAACCATCGAACTAAATGGATCGGACATGGTAACAAAAGGTCATACAAATATACATTTTACTATCATGTTTTATACCATACTCTGAACAATGTGGAGACATATTTTTCTCTTGCACAGAGCTGCTTACCATAGGTTCCCAGTTCGGCCATATGCATTTGACCTTAAAACAAATTACCTATGCCTGCCTTTCAGGCAGAAGCACGGAAAATTTTGATTCAGTCTGCATTCTTGATTTCTAAACCTATGTTGTCTCACATATCTGAGAGGATGCTATTCCCTTCTTGGCCAGTTTAACAATCTCTTTCCTGTACATCCTCTGATGTTAGCTTCAACCACTGAAATAACCACTGACAGAAAAGATGCAAGGCTTGTTATTTTGGTACAACGTACTACATTGAGATGTAGTGATTATATTATCTTGAATTGTTCATGCATATCTAAATTTTTGAATAATTGAATAAATAAGCTGAATGCAAAACAAAAGTTATGTTTACATGTTTATTGATTAATACTTGCATCATGGCAGATTTCAACTTCCAAATAATGCATAGACAAATGCAATACAATGCAGACAGTGTATCACAAATAATGTCTTCCTTGTCTTAAATGCAAGCCATCTACAAAGTTTACTCCAGTTTACTTAAAGTAGTTATGTGGAAATTAATTTTCCTTAAGCTCCTGTGATTACCTGTCGCAGATGCAAGCCATTTAAAACTTTGGTCCCAGTACTTGGTAAAGAAAAGTTACTGTGACCATGGCCTTTTGACCACAAAATCAACAGGTGTCCGCCATCTACAATGTTTGGTCAAACCAGCTGATAAAGAACTCCCGATATTTTGTGAAAACCATTTGTCTTCTTAGAGTCACTGTGCCTATACCTTTGTCCTTTTGATGCCAAAATAAAGTGGTGTCTTTCTTCTCTCGATAGTAAACTACTTACAAAGTTTGGTTTTGGTATTTGTTATACAAGCCAAGTTATTGTGAAATATTGTTCCTCCTTTCAGTCCCTGTGACCTTGACCTTTTTAGACCTTCTTAGGTTTCTTCCTTGCCCTAAATGCAAGCTACTTATAGGTTTGGAAATGGTAGATGGTGGAAAACGGAAGTTACTGTTTTGGAAATGAAATAGGGAACAGAGAGATGGACGGACACCATAACATGAAAACTTCACCTTTTGGCAGGCCAATAAAGAAGAGAACTGCAATGACTTGCGTTGCAAATCCCCATGCTTTTTATTTTACAGGTCTAGCTTGCCATAAATGCAACGGCGTTATAGTGGCTGTCATTTCTTACCAACCACCCAATCTGCAAGTTTCAAATCGTATTACATGTATGTATATTAGAGTTTTTACATACAGGTATTTTGAGGTGATCTCTTGTTTGAAGAAGTACTAACTTGGTCTTTATCCATTGTTCCAGCTGGCTATATTTACAGGGGTACAGTGTCCTGCCCTTATTTCTAAGCACCCCTCTATTTTTTCCTTGCATCCATTTTTTATGATGGTTTGGACTTGTTTTGTGGGTTTATTGCCATTTTTCAGCACACCATAGGTGCTACAAGATGGCCAGTGTATTTGGTGGAGGAAGAACCCGGGAAAACCCCGAGAGGAACCATGAACCTACGGGAAGCTACTGACAAGCTTTTTCACGTACCCGTGTTTGCCGAGCTTAAGCTCGAACCCATATGTACCGAGGTAACATATCAGTGATCTCTAAAGGCGAGTGCCATAGACCACTCGGCCACCCAGCTCCCCTCCCTCCCCTTTTTATGATGGCCCTTCAATTTGTCTTAACTTGCTTTCTCTTCTTTCTACAAGTAGTGTTTAATTTTGCTTAGATTTTTGCATATTCGTAAAATACAGTCAACAAGGAAAGTGCTTGGATGTCTTCTTTGCTTACCATTTCTTTGAATCGGAAAAAGCACGTGCAGTTTGAGTAAATTTTAGTCTGAAATTGAATTATGCTGGTTCCATAAAAAAGTGTCCACAGACAAAAGATTTAACAAGTTTAGTTACTAACCAAAAAGGTTAATGAAATCAACAAAAGGTAACAGTTCTTTAGGTATGTATGCTAAAGTTTCAAAATGTTTCAAACACGAAACAAATCCATCTTTCTACTTGGGTGCATGCCAAAGTTGAGAACATAATTTATGGCAATACAATTTTCTTGGTCCAGATAACAATCACTCTTACTAGCTTAAAATGACGAATTTACAACTGTCAAATTTACTATTGCTACACATCCCAGGATACCCAGTCACCCACTACAGTACATAATTCACATGCAAAAAATTGCTGTTAGCATACATTTTAAACATGACCATTGATGTTGTAAGTACAGAAATCAAGGGCATGTATATCAAGTTAGCTTTGTACATATCATTTTTGGAGTCAACATAGAAGACGTTTTTCACACATGTTTATGAATTTCACTCCATATGCGTATGCAAATTTACAATCATGGTCAACCAGCTGTCAGCCTCCAGTCTGCTGGACTACCAATCAAGCGACCTGTAAGCCAATATACTCTTTTGTGAATGTACAATCAATGCCAATTGGTTGTTGGATACATCATTATCCAATCATATTGTTCAGTCATTAAAATGTTACATACGGTGTTATTTCATGTACACAGACTGTGCAATACACACAAATTTATTTAAAACGAGTGTCAGCTACTCAAAAGTAGAAATATACATGCAATTGGTCTGTTATTGAGATTATGACCAAAACAAAACAAAAATGTGGAAACTACTGCTCAAAACAAGTGAACACAAGTAGGACACATGGGTTATTCTTTGCATACTAAAAAATATAAATGTTTGAAGGTATCTGATTAAATGTTAAAGTTGCAGTTTAAAGATAAATTTTGAGTCACAAATTACACATTCGATGCATTACGCAACAGCTGGCGCATATTAAATCACTGTTGACTAGCGCTTTAAAATAGCGGTTGGGTGGGGTGTGGGAGCAGCAGGCAAAACCTCCCTCTAGTTCTCCTATGAGTAATGGGGGGGGGGAGCAGGCTTTGCCTTCACAAGCTAAATTTGTTGCATTAAAGAACTTTGTACAAAATACATATTGATAATTCATATCTCTTGGGGGGAAAAATCATCATACAAAATCATCAGGTTTATCAGTATTAAAATTGAATCAATGCAATGTGTTCATAGTTCTCTGAATTATATTACTGATTATTGCTTTATCTGAGTTGATAAAAATTAATATAAAATAATGTTAATATAGAAGCATGGGAATATGTAAGTTGCAAGCTGATAGAATAATATGGAAAATAAGAAAAAAAGGTTTTATAATAAACACAAACCAAAATCGACAATACAAATTATCAACTTAAGAAGAGGATGTATTGTGTGTTGTGGGAAACGCATTGGACAGAAGACATTGTAGGCTTACTTTATAATACTATATATGTGTTGAAAATATAACAAATTTTAAATAAATTACTGACTCGCTTCTGAAAGACATGAATGAAGTAAGCTTACTTTCAATCAATATGAAATATACACAAACCTGTGTATTGTATTAATGTTGTATTTTATGTTCATCGTGTGCTTTTTTACCTGTTGTGTTCAGGTCAAATTTTATGCAAAAATGTCTGACGTGTCCATCATGACTGGTACTATTTAATGTTGGCTTATTAAAGAGTAAATGTAAGTTTTAATTGTTGTGAATGTGAAGAAATATATTGTACTTATCAATATCAGACAGGTAGGGTTTGTTATATCACCTAATTTTGCTCGCCTCTTTAAAATGAACACCCTATGCCACTACGGTTTTCTTTCAGCAAGTTTCCACGTTTTCTAGATGAAATGCGCTCTGACCTTCGATCCCAATATAGCTGTTCAAATACATGGTCCAAACAGATATTTCATTGGGTAATTCAAGCAATTTTCAAGGACAAAAGGAGGCAATTGATGAAGATCATCGATACATAGGAAGAATATTTATTATGGTACATAGAGTTCACAAATTTCACAATTATTTCTTTCTAAAAGAAGAATTCTGAAATATCTTTTGCAAAACTCGACCTTCTCTGTAAGGCAGTAAATATTTTGCACAAGTTATATCAATTTTCAGTATGGTGTAACGAAATATCATGTACTGCTATAGTCGACTTGGAAAACATGCATTTGAACAGTTCAGAAGTGCGATTTGATGCAGCGAAGGCAACATTATGTTCAACTAAAATATACGCTTAAATTTATATTTAGGAACGAGCAGTACTAGCAAAGCCTTTAATGACACTTCCCAGTTGGGCTCACATTTTAAACCTTGCGATTAATATTTTCTACACCTTTCTTTATAAAACAAAAAAATTTAAAAAAACACCAAAAACCGGAAACAAACGTCCTTCAGCTTTTTCCGTTCTTTGATCAAAAATTTGTACCACATTGTGCAACTTACCATCAAACTGAGCCTATGTCAAAGGAGGTCGATAATTTTGGACCAGCTAAACCTTTACTAATTTTAGCGCTAAATTTCAGGAATTCGGTGGGAACAGATTGTACAAGAAAAACGGATTTTTAATTTACAAATATTGTTCAACAAATAGCTCGGAAAGTTTACTAATTAGAAAGAAAAAAACCAGTTCTCCATATTTGACCTTTAAGTGAGATATACGATATTGTCTGAATCGCGTACACGTGTATTATTCTTACAAACTATTTGTCAGCCAATATTTAACTATCATTCGGAGATGTTTCAAAACGAGACCTGTGTCATGGTCGATGATCAAGTTATCTATAAGCACTTAGCACAATCAGCCTAAATGACTGATAGCTGTCTGATGATAGTATAACATAAGGTATGTTGATACAGGTGTATGTATGTATATATGTATGTATGTATGTATGCTTGTATGTATGTATGTATGTATGTATGGATGTATGTATGGATGTATGTTTGTATGTATGTATGACTGCGTGTATGTATGCGTGTTTGCATGTATGTATGTATGTATGTATGTATGTATGTATGTATGTATGTATGTATGTATGTATGCGTGTATGTATGCGTGGAAGTATGTATGCGTGTATGTATTCGTGTATGTATGTATGTATGTATGTATGTATGTATGTATGCGTGTATGTATTCGTGTATGTATGTATATATGTATGTATGTATGTATGTATGTATGTATGTATGTATGTATGTAAAGGATTTGATCAAATTATATATCAACACTAAAATCACGCAGGACCTAAATGACTGATATCTGTCTGATCTCTATATAACACTATTGTACTTGAACCCCCTTGACGGTACGCTTTGATATACGAAGTGTGCCGATGTAGTATATTTAGATGCAACGGGTTCATTTGATTGAATTATCTTTCAACGCTAATCACACAGGACTTAAATCAGCGTTTGCTGTCGGATCATTGTACAATTTCATGGTCTTTGAACCAACAGACAAGTACTCTTTGAAACACGAAGTATATTCATGCAGTATATTTAGATTTAGACATGTTCATTGAATTTTTGGGGTGACCGGACTTGCAGGTCTTTTTTCCAAAAATGTTGCAGTTGTCATCGCCAAATTGGGTTTCTGGTATTTGTTTGATTTTTTTTTTTTTTTTGAGAAATGTGGACACAACGGATCAATAGTTTTGTTCTTCTTTCCACAGGCACCTCGAGATTTTATAATGGACTCCTGTGAAATGAATATTTATTAAAAACAAATATATAAGATCCATGTTGTAGATAGTGTAACCAGCTCGAGGATTTGAAAATAAACTCTTACAACAAACTTAAACTAACTGCTTGTATCGGAAGTTTCAAAGTTACAGATTCTTTTCTAATTGTTATGTTGTCATCCCCGATGGTTTGAAATCTCAGTTTCAGTGGTCTTTACACAATAAGTTGATACGGTAGAATTGAACCACATGCATCTAGAATCAGAGTCCATAGGTGGCTTCGGAGTTGACGTCTAGATCATCATCACTTGACGTCAAGATCATCATATATTATTGCACAACTACGTGGCCCGTATTTTGATGCCTGAAATTGATTTTGATTTCCGGCCACGAAAACTCGTAATCTACTTCATTCTATTACTTAAAAACCATTTGACTTGACCGTTTCGAAAGTATACTTAAAATAACATTTTAATCCTTTAATAACAATTAATATTGAAACAATACATTTTTAATTACAATGTATACTGTACTAATAATGGTTTAATTACAATGCATATTGTAGCACTTAAGTTTTAATTGCATTGCATATTGCAACAATAAGGTTTGAATTACAATACATATTATAACAATACAATTTAAATCACAATGAATATTGTAACAATAAAGATTTGTAGCAATAAAGTTTTCATTATTGTAACAATAAAGTAACTATTTTGTACACTCACTCACACACACACACACACATATATATATATATATATATATATATATATATATATATATATATATATATATATATATATATATATATATATATATATATATATATACGTATTTTGTCACCGTCCATATCGATTTTGTTGGTAGAAGTAAACTATCGTGTTCAGTACATGTTTGAAGTTTTTTTCACTATCGTAATGCCGATTAGACCACAGCAAATGTGAAAAGGTCGTTTTATGGAGTTCCAACTGAAGATTTTGTCGTGTATGCTGGATTCCATAGCTGTCCTAACACCATCCTGGACTCCAGGTTCCGTTGTAATATTTAGGATTCGAACTCGGATCCGGTGGTGGAAAATTGGCGGGAACCAGGGACTTCTTGTACTCATCCAGACGCTGTGTCATTTGTTTTAAGACTTCTGGATACCTCTTTGAGACGTCAAAATGTTCCGTTGGATCATCTATCCAAAGAAACAGAGGACTGTAACGATCATACTCAAAATAAGAGTAACGTGTTAATAAATCTACTTAAAGACAGGCTGTATGTTTCCAGGTGAACACTTTAATTTAAAAAAACAAAATCATAGATTAACTCGGTGTCAAGAGACAAAGAGGTGTGTAATACTGGAGACAAAGAGGTGTGTAATACTGGAGACAAAGAGGTGTGTAATACTGGAGACAATTCAAGGTTATGAAGCTACTTTTTAAGCATTCGAACGTGTCACTCTGTTTAAAATCAGATTTTCCAGCGACAAACGGAGCAGAGTTGGAAGATCTGATTTGAAACAGATTGAAAACGTGTAAGGGAAAGTGGTCATCCATTTATGGTAGGTGTCTTTCTCAAGCATCCAAAAGAACAAATCCAACCGCCGTCTGTGAGTTCCAGGGTTTCTTGATACAAATTATTAGACGTATTTTTTCTCACTTAAAATAAAGAATGAAACGTCGAATATTTGCATACATAGAAATACAAAACAAAGACTTGGAAATTTGAATGAAAAGTATACCTTTTCTGCAAATGAACTGATGTCATTGAATTAAAATTATTTGAAACTTTATAGCGACAACAATGAGTGGTCAATTTGGACGAAACTATATGCTTTGAAAACAATGCTCTGTACTCACTTCTAATATCAAAGAGCTGGTATTGAGGATCGGCCGAGATGTTGTCTGTATGATTCTTACAAGCAACGTTGTGGTCTGCTATTGCATGCGGAAGGCCATCTTTCACGTTAGGCAATGGATACCAACCATTCCAATGTCCGGGATTACCCTCAATGAGCTTGTAGTCACCAACTCTGCAGATGATATTTTAAAAAAGAATCTATCTGCCTTTTTGTATATAATGCGATACGACTGTTGTTATGACGTTACCGAACTATTTTGCTGAAGCGTAAGAATATTGTCAGTGCATCTGGACAAGTCATCTAGTCATGCGTAGTTCCATTTGTAGGGTCAGAACAAACACGCATACATCTATGACTAATATTTTAAAAAAAAAAAAAAAAAACGATTGGGACTAAACTATTATCCATAACATTATGTAACGAAGACATGGACAAGTGTTTAATATAGAAATTGAATTGCGACATGGGAAATAAACTTTCGTCTTAAATATTTTCTCCAATGTAAATTTAATAGTTACCTTAATTGTTCTTGAGATGCGAATACGTGTAATATTTTTTTTCCGGTGGTACATATCACAGTACTTTTTCACTGTGCCTGTACTTCAGTAGTTTCTGTCAGTAACGAACGTACAGAAATTCTGAATAATAAGCTGATTTTCATTACTATATTTTGCGATTCAAAAATTCAGTAATATTGTCTTTCAAAATAAAATGAATGATAGCACTGCTCTAAGATGTTGCATTGCCGTAGGGTTATGATCAGTGCACCCACCTGATGGCGGCATTATGGAGAATTTCATCGATGTTGTAGACGAACTCTTTTCTTGGGGATGGTATGTTGTTACTTATGGTTGGCCACATGTCCATTCCGTCCATACCGGCGTCTGAATTTGATGGAAAGAAAATCAAAAATGTTTGTTAGACGATTAGAATATTTGATCTATATTATAGACATAATCTTTCATTCGGAATGTCTTATTCCAACTTTTTGTAGGCCTCAAATACATTCCAAATATATCGTCATCTGAATCAGAAAAAGGTAACAACTACATTGTCTTCGTCCGTGTATAGCGAACATTCAGCTTCCAATAACGTGTATTCATATAAGCTAATTACAAAACATACTTACACTCAAACTCAGACAACTGAAAATTCTAACGTTTGATTGATCAATGATTTGATGACAAGCAATCAGAAATCGGAAATTATAGTTGGGCCTGAGCTTGGGTGTAATCTTATTCAACCACATTTTCGCGTGACTCCGTGAAATCTCAAAGAGCCAGGCGAGATGTCTGGTTAAATGAGACTAAATACCGGGCCATTTCTCTCATTATATGTCATATTATTAGACGGAAGAGCTGGATGTAAACTGCTCGCAATTCGATGCGCATTAAACACAAACATATAAAGTATTCTCACATATGACTTCCGCAAAAACTTGATGTTCATATCTTAAAATGTCTGAACATTTATAGAAAAGAAATTCTACAAATCTTACACACTAAGTGCATGTGTAACAAAACTTGGTAATTACAGAAACTCTTAAATTTGCAATCATCATCTTCATCACAGTTTTTTTTTAAATTCCTGTTTCATAAACTAAACATTTTGTATAAGCAGGTTAGCCATATCCAGATGTAATTCTTTAGAAAACACGAACTAATGCCAGCGGAAGGATCTCTTTAATTTTTTTATTTTTTAAAAAAAAAATTTTACTTTACGACGCCGAACGTTTTCTAACTCCATAAGGTTAATTATGTTAATTACAAGACTTTATTAGTAAAACTCTGTCCCCCCCCCCACAATTTGTTTTATATAAAAATCTGCGCTTGAGTTTGCGAAAGCGATTTCAATCCGAGTCAATCAAAATCACTTTTCAAAAGTAAAATATTTTGTAACTAATTGATTGAAATTCTTAAACTCTTGCTCAAAAGTCACATGATCCTCAGGCTTTCCTTTGGTTTTAGGTTAAGAATATTTAGAAAAGAATGCTGAATAAAATAATTTTATTTTTAAAAAAAAGAGTTTAAAATACTTAACATCTTTATATACAAAGTTTTTAGGCTGTGTTTTCCATTGAAAGTTAAAAGTTAAAAGAATAGCCAAGAATTACAATAATTTTAATCGGAAAAGTATAATTACATCCTAAACTTTCCTAATAGAATCAAACATGTACAAAATTTACTTGGGTTTTATTAATAAACTAAACTTCTAAAGTTATAGTATCTCCAGCCTGGACTCTCAGAAGTACAACTTCATGACTCCAGCAAGTTTATACGTACTATTATAGTGTTGTTAAGACATAAAAATGCATGAAATACCAGCATTCCCATTGGTTAACTTTACAAAGTCTTTAACTTTAGTTTAACCTAACCCTATGTAATTTCACTTAAATAACGTGTTACTGATTTTTGTTTTACACCTTTACCAATTGCATTTCATATTGGATGTTGCAACCAAAACAATGGAATATATCTCTATTAAATAAACTAAGAAAAATTCTACTGCTTGACCAAAAGAATAAATTCAACACGATACCAGCTGTGCCGCCCGCCACGTGCAGTAGTGTGGGGAACCAGTCAACTGCATGCATCATCCTGTGGAAGAAAATTAATAAAATGGGCAAAGTAATTGTTTCATAGGCATGAAATAAAGAAAAAGAAAACAATGTCTTGTTTGATATTGGAAACATGAAGTCAAGTATGTTTTTTTTATCACTTTGTCTATCTTTATTTTCAGTCTATATTTGCCGAACCGTATGCAATATGAAGTACCAGTAATAAATTGTTCATTTACTAAATGCAGAGAAATTGTATCTGAGCGTAAGTAAACTAAATCACGAATCACCGTAAAACTGACCACACTTAATAAATTTTACGTAAACACAAAAAAAAAAAGTTCATTACTTTTTAATTAACTGCTTTCCTCTGTTATCGCATGTTATCTTGACTAGTTATATTAAACAGCTTTCTCTAATCAACAAAAGTCCTTGACTGAGGTTCATAACAGTCAGTTAAAACAGTGATCATTTGTCAAGTAACATCTGAATAACCGTAGTAGTAGTAGTAGTAGTAGTAGTAGTAGTGGAAGATGTAGAAGTAGTAAAAAAATTCCAACTCCTCTTTATTTAAATAAGGCCAACTCACTCTGTGTTTAAATACTTTGTTTTCTTGAGCAGGGTGTCACTGTAGACAAAAGCGGATCCCTTGGTCCCTCCCTCCCAAAGGGTCGATTTCGCCCCTCGTAAGGGAAGGTTATTCGCTCCTGCAAAGGTTGGCCCTCCGTTCTGGTAGTTGAGCAAGGACCAAATTTAAAGATTATGTATATTTCGTATTTAATATATAATTATAAAAGGCGATTTTGAAAGTTTATTTCTCATGGACATAAAACTTGAAAACTGTGACAAAGTAGAGTCAAATATTTTTTTCATCGATGAAG